>JAMKCH010027534.1:0-27094 GCA_023653785.1 Ophioderma brevispina
AGCGAAGCTCAGAAGCTCCGCAGTGGAACGAGCGCCGTTTGATCCCCAACTAGCGAGCGCAAGTTTTGATCACCAACGTAGCTAGCGCATAAGATCCGCTAGCCGAGCGAGCGGCAGAAGATCCTCCAGCGGAGCGAGCGCAGGAGATCCACCAACGGAGCAAGCGCGAAAGCTCCGCCAGTGGATTTTAAAATCACTTGAACGCAGTACTATTAATTATCATATAGTTTTCCGTGCTTGAGCGGCAAATAGTCAACCATGGATTTTCTGCGCGCAAGCGCAGAAGCTCCGCAGTTAATTTGGTTTATTAGAACCAAATTCATTTGCATTAAAAAATTGAATTAAAAAAAGAAAAATTTTGATATTTTGACCAGGCAGATGCCCCGCCAGTAAAGCGAGCGCAGAGCTCCGCCAGAAGCAAAGAGAGCAGAAGATCCACCAGCGGATCGAGCGCAGACATCCGCCAGTGATCGAGCGCAGAACATCGCCAGCGGAGCGGTTGTTTATGATTTGTTCAAATGCAACACCGCTCGTTATTTTTACATTGGTTTACATAAATTTTTATTTCAAACTATTTCCATTGAAAACTCTTGAATTAATTTTTGTTTATATTTTGACAAGCAGATGCCCCACCAGTATTAGCGATCGCAGAAGCTCCGCCAGCGTAACGAGCGCAGACGATCCATCAGGGGAGGCGAGCGCAGACGGATCCACCACTAGCGAGCGCAGAATCCCCGTGGGCGGAGCAATCGCAGAACATCCACCAGCGAGCGAGCGCAGGCTATCCAAGCAGAACTAGATCTTGTTATTGTACTATATGTTCCGTGCCCGTCGCAGAATACTCCGCCGACGGATTTTCTTCGCTCGAGCGCAGGATTTCCCCTCGCTATATAGTGACGGAATTGTTTCCTTTCCTGCGACTCGGGCGCATACACTACTCCTCCTCCTATGGATTTTCTGCCGTCTCGAGCGCAGGATTTTTCCCTTCACAATAGTGGACGGAGGTGTTTTCCTGCGCTCCGGCGGCAGCGCAGATGCTCCGCTGACGGATTCTCTGCGCTCGAGCGCAGAATATTTCCTCGGCTATATAGTGCCACGGATTTGTTCCTGCACTCGAGCGCCAGACACTCCACTATCGGATGTTCTGCGGAGGGGCGCAGAAACCTCCATAGGATCACTTACTTTGGTTGCCATGCACGACGATGCGTTCAAGACGCGGTCCCTTGTCCGCATTGTCGTCACCACGAGTCACCATTGCATAAATATAACCGGATCGTTGCACATCAGCACGTGTTTTACTATAAGGCCGCCTCGCGCTTGAATGGAAAGTTTGACTGGGCGAGGACTGCCGGTGCTATGCTGGAAAACAGGAGGAAACGCAATAAAATTCCAATCCGTTGCGCTTCCCATGCAAAGTTGCGTTTTAATATTAGAGTCCTCTATAGTGTATGTATGTATGTAGGTATGGCTATGTGTAATGTATGTTAGGTACTGTATGTATGTATCAACTGTGTGTTAATGTATGTGTGTCCAATGTATTGTATGTATACCTGTGATGTCTAGACGTAGGCCTAATTATGTGGTTGTGTGTTTTGTATATGCTCATGTATGTACTCGGCCTATGTATGTGTGTGTGTGTGTGGTAATTAATAAACCACGTGTAGGCCTAAAAATCACTGTGTATGTGTCTATATGTTTCTTATCTCCCCACTAAAAAAAACAAAAAACTGGACTGAACTGATTTTAATGAGGGCCGGACTCCTTCCCCGCCAAAACTTTCCAGGACATACATTCTAGAAGAACTTCTAAAGAAACACACTTCACTACTTTTACACACGGTTACCCCACCCCCTTTCATCACCTGTCCCTATACCCAGCTCCTTTCATCCGCTGTAGTCAGGGGCGGATCAGGATTTGAAAAACGCAAAATTCCGGAATCTGAAGCTGAAACTTGTCCAAATGGGCTGATTTTGCAGAGTTTTGCAGGATCCCAGAGGCTCGTGCACCTCCCTAGATCCGCGCCGGTAGTCCCGTTTACTTCTAGCTTGTCTGCCGTTGGCTGCATAAAACCCTTAAACAATATTAAACCACCTTATTTTTCATTTGATTTTTGTGTGTATAAATATAATGTACTGGTAGCTGAGAAATTGAACGTATATATCAATTGTTCAAGGAAATTGGGGACAATCGTCCTTTTTAATTCCATGCCTTTTGGTGGACTCTATTCCCTTGCCGATTGATCACTTATTGCTTTACAGCTACGCTTGTTCCTTGCGACTTTTGTGTCTCACCACTGGCATAAAAGCCGAAACCCACGGCACAGGGCACCAGCGTAATTTTAATCATACTGTTTTGCTATTATTACCGCCAGCCCAGCCAGCCCTAGGACTTACACTTTGTTGTTGACTTCCCCAGGGCACCATCGAATATAAAATGATCCTAGAACATCCTGAACAATCGTTCAGGCATTTATTTGTTGGAGATAGTAGCATGCCTAGATAATCATAACTTTTTTTTCCTTTTCCCAAGGCGTCACGATACGCGTTGCCACTGGTTCTGGCTTGTGCGGAGTTTGCGAAGACACTGTGAACCTTTTTCCAGTAGTCAATGCACAACACGCCGAAGTCTAATTTGTTTGCACATGGGATTGACCTCGCGATCGCGAAACATATCTGCTCATGGTCCGCAAGCTTCGTTTTCGTTTTGTTTTTGTTCCGCAGCAAATCTGCATTGTCGGCCGATTTTTACCATCAATTCATTGAATTGATGTTTATTGCTATCGAAAGCGGCTTGTCTTAATGTCGGCTCTTATTTTCTCTCTAGTCTGGCGTTAATTGCTTCTGACAAAAGCTGCCTATGGAGTCGACACTTGGGAATCTCGTGTTGGCCTTGATTTTTTTTTATTCAGGACGGAGTCAGTTTTGGCGTACTTTGTAGCTTTTTGTCACGGTTGGACATCATTTGATGCCCCGCTTGTCGTCCTTCTTACTTAATGCTATTGTGTGCACCTATTAACCGTTTCTAGTGGGGTTCTTCGGGTGTCGAAAATGAAATGGTGATCGTGTTTCCATATCTACCAGAAGCAGCAAGCTTACAGGAACTGAGGTTCAACTACCGTGCGAGTTCGATGTGACTTAGTAGAGCTAGTGTAAACCAACCCTGGATGAAGGTCGCCGGACTATATGCATCAAATACTTTGTTTTTATTGAGTAAACTTAAGTTACTATGTTAATAACTCGTGGTATTTTGCAACCAAGTCCCAAGATATTCAGCAAAGTACGAAGAGAGACCCCAAATTTTGCCCTACTTTAGAACTGCAAAAAAATGTCAAATTTCCCCGTACCTTCTAGCATTTGTAATGTGGTCTCGTCCGTCCTTTGTTGAAGGCAAGCCTTTTTTTCCCTATGATGGCATTTAGTTATACTGACTATGCACAATGTTTACGTATAGGATGGATGAAGGTTGGTTGTTGGTTTCGACGGCAAAGTGTAGTAATTTTTAGTTTATGTATTTGGTTATATTTTGGAGGTGTTTGAGAAAATATTTTGGGTACGCTGAGACCTTATCTGGTTTCATTATTCTTTCTTGTTTTGCTGTTTTCAAATCGACTGATGACATTGCTGCGACACATCCATGCCAGCTGGCTGTTCCTCTAACGATGTTCCACCACTTGACCGTGTTAACACCTTGGAACTGGTGAAAGCCAGGTCTGGAATTATAAGTGTCCTTGAAAGTTGAAGACACTTTATATGTTACAAGACAGTTTCTAGATATATAGTTGTTAGAAAATGATAAACAAACGAGGGTATTCACTTGCGACGCAGTGGCCTATTCGGAAATATTTTAAATACCAACCCTTACACTGCGATAAGATATTCTATTGCGAGTTTGAGACGACAAACACGCTTTTGACGGGTTTTATATATTACTTTGTGGCGATGGGTGCTCCACTAAAGATGATTCTACATTCGACTTTTACCTGTTAATATCCTGCGTCGTTGAAAAGCGGAACATGTTGAAATAAGTGGCTGTAAGCATAATCAATACTAAGCGGAAATCTTTGGACCACATCTGGCCAGAAAATTCCTTACTTTTGACTAGGAATATCCTAAGATGGTTCAACCGGTCAGGGAAAATTTGTCAGTAGTAATCCTCTATTGTTTGATCGAGGATATCCCTCAAAGTGGCCTGAACAATCACGAAATTAATACCGTAGAGACATTTTTTTTATAAACCCCTCCGTAACACCGACATTTTCTTCTCTGCTACCAGTTATGGCCATGACCTCTCGATTCCTATTAATGTTTGTAACCAACGTCATGTTTGCTGTAAAGAGACTCATATTCGATTGTTATCGACTTGCTGCAAACAAGCATTGTAGGCATTGCCCGTGGGAACCTGGAGTTGACTGGTACGTTGATTGTAGGCCTATTTGCCGATTAATTACCTTCACCCGTTGTCAAAAGAATCACTGACCCAGGTCCTCATATTGAGTATACATAGATTGGCCGCTAATGACCCCTGTTGCCCTTTGCCCCATTTTATCAATATATATAATAAAACACTCCAACTCAAATGCTATGACCAACTAAAGGAACCACTGCGACGCTTTTACAAACACTGGTAGCGCAGAATACGCTTGGTGACCCATGGCCTTTTTACCTCTAGTGGCCCTATGGGTTGCCCTTTGTCCATATGGTCAAAATCTTATACTAAAAAAAAATCAAACTTTTGTGGTTTTTTGTCCGCTATGCGTTTCGCCGTCCTTTAACATAACGTTATATGAATTTGTGGTGGGGTGGGATGAGCTCCAACGTTCTTTTGTGGTCACGATTTGGTGTCATTTGGGGTCAAGGCATTCGAGGGGCCATTGAAAATGTGTGTTTGTGACATCAAGCTATAGAGGCCTAACATTAAGAAAATTAAAGTTTAACACATTGTTCGCAACAAGATAATAGTCTTTACCGTGAATTAAAGACCAAGAGTATTAAAGTCTACAAAGTCTTTCACATGGTTTGGCACTAGTGCTGTGACGTGTAAACGTTTACACGACGGAAGGGTCACTAACGTTTAGGAAAATGCACTACAACTTACACGTACACGTAAGCAAACCCTACTAAACTTTTTTTCAGTATTATGTTAATTGCTGAAGTCAATTTTCACTTTCACCAAAATTAACCCCCGTCGTGAAAAGTAATTTAACAGTTTTAAAATGATTCTCCTAAAATGTTTCCCATTTTTTACGGGAACCTGGGAAATCGCCCCTTTCCAAGTCTGTACTTTAGTGGAGCGACTATCGGCACTATCCAGCATAACCACGGGCCCAATTAAACGGCGTGCTTCAATTACAGAGGATCTATATTTTAAAAAAAAATCTTCAAAAAAGGTAAACTGCAGCTCCCACAGTGGATCGCCTTTTGGATATTGGGATATTCCAACAACTGCTTTATGTTGGATTAAAACATAACATAGGTAGGTACAAACAACAAGTTACGTCAAGATGATATTTATGATCATAATGTAAAGCCTGGTAACCCTATTACGAACTATTTTGGTGCAGATTGCATTTCCGTGGAACGCCAATCGGCCGGTCTTAACTGTTTTGATGTTTTAAAAAACTAACAAAATACTGACCGTTAGTTTAAACGGATAGGAAATTAAACGGTAACTCCCAGCTCTATTTCTGACAAAATCGTTTTCTCCCGACTTTCGGATGGACCCAGCACAGCACTATTTTCATATTGACCATTTAAACTGCTATAGTCTAATGCTTGTCTTTAAAGTTTTACAATTAACTCATGTGCACAGGGATAAGCCTACAATATAATGAACCTGTTTTGATTTACTGTTTGCCTTTTGATATTGCTCCTCACTGCTATTATGCAAAGTGTTAAGTTAGATATTTTAGTGGCCTGGTTGAGGGACTTTGTTCCACTTGAAGGTCCCTAGACGGGGGCTGTCATACGGGCGAGCCCTGTCAATTTTTTTTTCGGGACAGCTTTTTTTAAAGAGCTCTATCTCATGATGCAGTTTATATGTTTGTTGATTGCTCCGTTTTCACGTAATAGCCTTTAAAGTTGACTTTTACTTAGACATTTTCATTCATATTATTTTTTTTAAATCTCCATATGGACTTGTTCCTACTGACAGTTTTCCCTTAAATGGTGCTGTCAGACGGCGGCGCCCTGTCAATTTTTTGGGGAAGCTTCTTTTAAAGAGCGCTATCTCATGAGCAGTTCATAAACATGTAGGTGGCTCCGTTTCAAGTTACGAACCTTTTTCACGTTTGACTTTTACTTCACCCTTTCAGGTCTTCTAAAATCCAATGGACTGAGTTCCTGTGACAGCTCCCTTAAGTGGAAGCTTTCAATGATCTTTAAAGTTGCAGGAGGAGATTTTTTTAGGATAACGAATCTTCGCAAATGCCTGGATGATGTAGACCACTAACCAAGAATGTCCGAAGGTTTAGTTATTGGACAACAGTACAAAGAAAACAGCAACCTTGTTTTTGAACTTGCCTGACTATTGTAAATTGTCCCCATAGAACACCGTGCTTTGCTTGCTGTCGTGCACGACAGAAAGTTACTGAATCATCATTGTTACCTAAGACGGCGTAATTGGGCTCATTCACTTCAGGTATGATCTAATACCTTGGAAAGCGTTCCAATATGCAAAAAAACCCGGTTTCTAAAAAAATTGGGGCGGCTTCTTTCTGGAAATCCGTCGTCTCTTCAAGACAGTATCCATTGGCTGTATCCCGCTTGAGGACCTAGGTATTACACTAATTCCTCACTAAAGTAAAAAAAAAATCTCCCTGCTTCTAATCAAATCTCCTGATTCCAAGATTAATCTTCCCTTATTCCAAAATCTCAATGGTTGGCGCTCTGCAAAGGCATTCAGGGGTCCGTTATTGGATAACTTGGCTGTGTTTTTTGACGTATGGTTATGAAGTTGTATGTTGGTAGAATTTCACCGTACCATTTGGTGGTAACATTTTTGAGGGTCATTTTGGGGTCAAAGGTCCTCCAGGGTTCGTTATCGATAACTGGCTGTGTGCTTGATATATGGAAAGAGTTTTGGTATGGTGGTAGTTTTGCCGTACGAGTTTGTGGTCACGTTTTCGAGGGTCTTTTGGGGTCAAAGGTCATTCAGGGGTCGTTTTCGGGTAGCTTGGCCGTGCTTTTACGTAATGAATATGAGTTTTTGGTGTGGTGGTAGAGTTTCGCCATACCACTTTTTGTGGTCACTTTGTCGAGGGTTATTTTGGGGTCAAAATTCTGTATGGAGGGCATTATTGGGTAACTTGGCCGAGCTTTCATACCCATGCTTCGACTTAATGGATATGAAGCACCCGGTGCGCTAATTAGGTCAAAACATGCCAGTAGACTCATCTAGCGGGTATGCTCAGCTAGTGGGGAATAGTGGTCATTCAAGGTCAAAGGTCGAATGGTAAACATTGTGTTGGTGTATGGACATAACTTGAGGGGGGGTTGATTGTTGATGCACAAATCTTAACGTCCACACAAGGTCATCAGGGTGGATTATCATTCAAGATTCAAGGGTCATTCAAGGTCAAAGGATGTCAAATGGGGTAATCTTTAGTATCCAGGCGAACTTGGTGGGTTGGGGCGATTGTTGATGATGAAAATTTTATAGCTCATGACAAGGACATCAGGGTCGTTCAAGGTCAAAGACCGCAAACCCGAGGTCATTCAATCCAGGTGATCGCAAAACACAGGTATAGCCAAATCCAGGGACCGCCTAGTAATACTATAAAGAAACCACCGGGACCAGAATCTTATGTGCACAGAAGGCCTCTTAATGCGCGCATATTGCCCTTTTGACCTCCAATGGACACTCACGGACCTTTGACCCAACATAACAAAAACATTCTTCCAAGTTAAGTTGTATAACCACCAAACTTGCTCAAGATACACTGCGCCATCCCCATGGGCTATAATTCAATTACCTGTAAACCGCCACATGACCTGACCCACCACTATGCATTCCCTAACCATCCAATTGATGGGTTACTGCATCAGTGATGCCCTCGTACTTATACACTGGGGAGAGCCGATAGTGTTGGTTTGGGATTTCAATGAAACAGTTCCCGTAGGATTTTTGGGCTGCTAAAAGTTGATTTTCTTGGCTGTTTTTTCATTCAATAGGGACCAGACAGTCAGAAAATGATGGGGTTTTGCAAATTGCTCAGATCTGCTTCCCCCTTCCTCAAGGGGAAATGTTACTACAGGGAAAATTTAAAATCGAGTCAAATTGTGTTTAAAATGCAATTAACATGTATTCGTATCCTTATCGGATTCTAAACAGTCATTATTTGCCAAGTTTCCGACCTTTAGTTAAAGCGCTATAGCCAAATCCCCATAATGGGTTCTCAGTTATCTGGGGTAAAATTGATCCAATGCTCAATTTCGTTGAACTAGTGACAAATAATGTTTGTATTGTCTCACAGGATCCAAAAGTATTTATTTTACATGCGTGATATTTGTTTGCTAATTACATATGCAAAATGGTAGCAAGGGCGACTGGTCTATGGGTGCATCAGAACTTTTTGCCTGGATGCGCATGGTGATATCAAAAGTTTCAATTAAATGCATTTTCTGTTTCAGAATGACACAAGGAAGTCATTTACAACAACTTTCAACAACAGCGGATCATTTACCCCCAGGGTAACCTTGAACCATCATTGGGTTATAACCCGCTTTACTAAAGGTTGGAACCTAGGCAAATCTATACTTGTTTTCTAATCCTTATGACGGACGAACGGGTAGTTGTACAATTAAAACCACAATTTTGACTTGATTTTAAATTTTGGGATACTCATGCAATTCAGAGCGATAGGTCTTTGTGAACCTCGGTAACCACTGTACGAATGTTTTCTGGAAAAAAGGTAGGCTCACGCTCTCCAGTCACCTCGGGTATTTATTTTGCAAACCCCCGTTTCCCCATGAGCAGTCCAATCTTTGTAAATATCCCTCTAACACCGATTCGATCTGTGTAATTGTGTGTGTTGTAATGTGACAACAAGCGGTCAGGTAGCCCACTTCCTCATTTCTTGTCTTATTTCGCCAACAGCAACACATCTTCTTCATTCTTGTTTTCTTCTCCTCCAACCGATATACATAAATTTTAAAACTTTTGTGTCTGCAGTGGGAATTGTATGTTCTGTCCGTAAAACGGACAGAAATAGCATGCAGCCTATGGGACGATTGGCTCATAACAAAGACTCTGCTGAGGTCTAGATCACTAAAATGTTGTGAATAATGCGTTTCTCAAAGATATCTAGTGAATATTGAATAAAAACAGAAAGTGCTTGAATTACAACTGCACCTTTAAAGACCACCGGTGGGGATGAATGCGTTCTCTTATGTTAACGAATTGTCCAATTAATTGAGTGTACTTCATGAACATATATTGTTTTGAGATTGTGTACTTGCGTTTCTGGAAGCCATCATCAGTCAAGCAAGCCCAGGGTTTTTATTCCATTTTGACGAGTTACTCAACAATTCCGGTCAAGGGATTAATTTACGAGAAAATACCAGGAGTTATGGTACAGTACAATGGTTATACCAAGGGGTGTTTTGAATCAATCCACCCACAATGCATTGCACTGTGCATATACGGTACTGACCTAAACACCAGTGCATTACTTAGGGATAAAATGTGTTCAAGAAGTTATAAGAACCACAATATATTTCATGATCATGCAACATTCCCAAGTAATAGCACCGTTGTGGGCTAAAATGAGTGTAAAAGTAAAGCATTTTTTTTTGTGTTAGTGAATAGGGAGTTTTGTGGGATCCACATACCTATGTAAGTTAAATTTCCATTTCCCCCTACTTGGGGGATTGACACTCAATGACCCTCTGGGGTTACCCTATAGTATGCCTCATCATCCACTATGTACAAGCAACAGTTCAGTGACTATATCTTTAAATTCAAATTAACTTGTGCTTTGTGTATTCTGGGTATCACAATCATCCTCAAAACTAGGGTATTTTGATCACGGTTGATGGAAGTCAGTAGGAATTCGCCCTAACAGTTAAGGCCGGTTGGATATGGTGAGGACTTACCACAGATCGCATATACCACAGCTTTCATTACGTTGCTTCAAGACCACAAACTGCATGCAATTGATTGTGGTATATTGTGGTAGATGATAGTTACAGAATCAAATTAGAGTAACCATTATATACCAGGGGGGGGGGACAAATACCACGTAATATCAAATATAGTGTAACTCATTATATACCACAAATACCACAGTAAAATATAACCACCAACAAACGCACCATATCCACAATGTACCCACACTACTTGTATGTCAATGATAAGATCACATACACAACCGACCACAAAAATTGTGGGTAGATTCCTGAATGACCATATAACATCAAATACCACATCTCTGATTGGATATATGTCTTGATCCCTTGTTATGGGTTGATGAAACTGTGTCCATGGTAGAATGATGCTAATTTTCAATTGTTAAGAGTGTATGATAAACAAACACGATTGCGGGTGTATTCCACTCAATCAACTCGAATAATTTTGCTAGGCGTCCAGTGAGCTTCAGGTGAGCTGTGTAATATCTAACTTATCAGTCTGTAGTCTTACATCATGGCTCTGTTGAAACAACACTCACGTACTTCATCAGGGAAATAGTTTTTTCTGACATCCCCCCAGCTGTGATGTGGTTGAGAATGATACCTGCAATTTGTGGTTGATTTTTAAAATCTAGGTAACATCACAACACATCGTTTAGTGTCGGCAACCACGTAATCCTCAAATATGATCTAGCCAGAGAGTGGGTACAAACGTGTCTGGCTGCTTCACTGTGATTCGCAAAGATCCTTGGCTGCAGGCGCGTAACCAGACCTGAACCCCAGAGAGGGCACGACTCAAGAAGTTTCCTCCCCATTTTTTTCGGCTCGCTTTCGCTCGCCGGGTAGACCATATTTTTTTTGTCTATGACGGTTTAGAAATTCTGAAGGGGGGGGGGAAGGAAGCCACTTCAACCTGAGCACCCACACAACACACTATATTTCTCCTTCTCTCCTTCTTCCCCTTTCCTTTATCTCTTCTCCTTCCCCTAAATTTCCTTCTCTCTTTTCCCTACTCCCTTTTTTCTTTCCCAAAAATTTCCCCTTCCCTTTTCTTCTCTTTTCCCCTTTCCTCCATTTTTCCTTCTTCTGTGTTCTCCCTCATTCTCTTTCTCCCTTCTTCTCCCGCTTCTTTTCGTCCCCAGTTTGTTAGCTTCTCCGTCCCCATTTTAGTTATATCCGGGGGGCATCTGCCCCCCTGCCCCCCCCGGTTATGCCACTGCTTGTCTGTCATTGTTGCACCAGCAGTGTCAGAGCAAGAGATTTTATCCAATTGTCGGTGGCAATGGAAAAAACTTTTGGGGCTACGGGGCTAGTTGAGCAAATTCTGCCAAAAAAGGTACCCTCGTAGTGCATTATTTATAACCATCTGCCAAAATTTTTCACGGGGGCTATAATCGCCCTCCGCCCTCATTTATTTTGTGCCCTGGTCGGTGGTACTGTCCCACAACCCGGCAGCTAGTGTCCTGCTTCCATGTAAGCCCCCACTTCTTCAATGAAACCTTGAGTCGGCCTACACGCCGAAAATCTTTCAGTAAGTTTATACGGCCATTTACTCACCTAGTTAGGCCATTTACTTCGATTCATGCAACCTTGATATACAACATTAGCTTGTTGAGAATTATGTTATATTTCGTTAGCCATTTCACACAAGCAATATACTCTAACAAGGATTCTACCTTCATTGTTACAAACCCAGGAAAACCTTAACACTCATCCTTCTGTGACCAGCTGTAACCGAATGTCTCAAACGTCTGACGTTTCTCAAGATTGCAGAAGGCCATTTTTTTTCAAACATTACCTCCGCAGAACATGTGCACACACCCTGATAAATTCCCAGAGATAGTCATTTTTCATCATTTAGAGCTTCTGTGTCTTAGATCAACTCTACACAAGCTCTCTCTCCATTTTCTGAAGTCACATTTTGTTGAAGACTTTTGAGAGAGAATTACCTCACAGGATTTGGCAAAGTGCCACAAATTTTGCAGTAATTTCCTGTTTAGTACCCCAAGATTGTGGAATCTCTGCATTGATCTTAAGGAATCGAGAATCCACTCCTCTATGCATCTCAAGAATTGCGTTTTATTAACACCTGAGCTCAACCTGCCTATTTATGGCATCTATGTATTATTTTCAATTGGATACTTGGAAGCTAATAAAATGAGCACAATTGGGACGGTAGGGTAGTGCCGGAACCAATTATCTGACACTTAAGGACTTCGCTAAATATTTAAAAAATAATTCGATATTTACCCACCAAAATACCATCCATGTAATGACCAATAGTGCCCACTTTACTTGTTGCATTGAAATGGTGTTGGCAATACGATTGCATTAGCACCATCGGCGAACATGACAATCAGAAGCACTGTTGCCAGTTTTCCGGACACAACGCCTTTGCCAGTTTTTTGCACAGTTTTTACCTTTTTTAAAATTTTGGCCAGTTTTTCGGACACTTCAGAAAAAAGCACTGTAACGTCCGTTTTTGTGGAACAATTAACTAAATGTATTAGTTATTTTGTCTTCTTCACACCATCTTTGGTAATGATTTTTTGTGTTAGTACTTGTATTGTTTTATAATTTATCACTGTCCGCATGTAACCAGAACAACAATGTAACTGTAAAGTCGTGACCCATGTGGTCACGTTCATCAGGCCTGCTGCAAATGCGTGATGTATATAACGCCGTCTGACAAGCAGAGTGCTTGTCATGGAAAATGTGTAAAATACTATGATAGACGAAGATTTTGACTACAATGACCATGACGATGCTAGATTTAACGACACTTAACTATTTTACATATACGATGGCATGGTGATGACGACGATGATTATTATTTTTTTTATATTCTTAGTCTCACATATTCATTAGTGTCCTTAATATTTAACTCTTATTACTTTTATATTTGGGTCGACACATTGAAGAATTGGTTTTGGTCAATTGATAGCTAGAAATGTTTTATTTATAGCTCTATGATAGAATCAAAAGGACACTTTTCCCAGTGCCTGCATGAGAAAATCTGAACTTCTATATCACCAAAATCTAAATTTCCCAGTGGCACTTATCATTGATAAGAGGGTTTCCTCCGTGACCAAGTTAAATAAACAGAAGCCCCTAACAGTACATTTTCGAAGCTGGAATTTGCACCCCTACAATAGATTGCGACCACCCTATAAACAAGTTTCCCTATACTGTACCGATTTCCTATATACCTACGTTATTCTAAAGGTTCGTCTAAATTCGAACATTTGTTTCTTTATACCAGTTTGTTATTCCGCATGCTCGTTTTATCCGAACTGTGTTATTCCAAAGGTTCATTATCCAAAGGTTCGGTTGATCCGAAATGAAATAGAGGTTCGTTGATCCGAAAATGAATACACTTCAGCTAAAATGAATCTTATATAATTTCTGATAACGAACGCTTATTTTCTTTTTCGAATAAACGAACCTTCGATTTAACCTCCTTCGGATTAAAATAACTTAGGAAAAGAACCTCCGCATACACGAACCCCTCGTAATAACGACATTTTCCGGATGGGGAAAGGAACCTTCGAAATGGCGATACTTCAGATAAACTAACGCCATTCGGATAAACGCGTGAACCACATTTCCCCCTACCCCGTAGGCCTCCGGACCTGCAGCACCGTACCCATACAGTTAATGGTTCACATGTGTGTTCATAATTTAGGCAATTTTCAACATACTTACATTACTCTGATATCGATCTCAAAACCACACACTTTTAATGCTTTCGTACCCTCTCTGCCCACTGACACACTTTTTTTCTTTTTCCTGACACACTTATTAATTCGAAACCCTTCACGGATCAAGCACCTATATCCGTAAAGAGACATGAGAAGATTTTCGCCAGACGAGCGCCCCCCTTTTTTCTCGAGCCTATAGGTTTTCTACATATTTGGAATGCTACCAATGTTTAGATCAAACTGAAGTGAATAACTAATTGCAACATTATATGTTTATAACCATAGTTTTTTGTCTAATATTTATTATAGGAGATCTCCGACAATGCCTTTGTTTGCGACAGAGAGACATTTTCGAGCTTAACTATATCATAGGCGTATCCAAGATGGCATATACCCGGGGGCAAACGACGAGGAACTGTTGGCGCCCTGTGGAAAAAAATACAATGGGCACCCCATTCACATCTTCTTGAATGTGCATACACACACATATTAAATAAACTCGGGGAGTGCAAGCGAGCCGGAAATTTTTGAAATTGTGTCGGCCATTGGACAGTTTTGTCTGCAACCCCCCCCCCCCCCCCACCCCCCCTAAAAAAATACCCCCCCCCACCCCCCCCCCCCCGCCCCGCATGTGAAAATGGGTTGGGAACGCCCTGCAATATAAATCATTAAATACATTGTTCAATTTCCAACAACGTACTTAAGTAAATCAACAGACGGTTTCGTTCCCCTTTCCTTATTATTTTCAGCCCTTTTCTCCTTTTGTTTTCGTTTTGAGTCCTTTTAATTCCCCTTAACCACTCCAAGTCCCTTTGCTATTCTTTGCGTCCATTTCCTTAAACGATTTTTCAACCCCTTTTTTGTTTTTGATTGACGCCCTTTATATTTTTCGTTAGCTCTGCATTCCTTTGCTATTTTAGCGCCCCTTATTAAATTTCCTTAAACTTTTTCTCAACCGTTGTTCCTTTTGGCGCCCCCTTTTCTTTTTTAATATTATATTCCGTTTTTTTCTTTTGTTTCTCATTTTTTGCTGCACTTTTTGTTGTCTTTTCACTTTTTCTTTCCAATTTATTTCACCACCCCCCCACCACCCTATCGTTTTCTTTTCTCGCTATTATTTTCGTTCTTTTCTTATACTTTTTGCTCCCTTATAGCATATTTTTATACGTTTCTGCTTATTCTGCCATTTTTATGGCTATTTTGCGCCCTAGTGTATCTCTTCTTAGCTTTCCTTAGAGATGATTCTTTTCACCTTAACTTTTTCTCTATCTCCTTCCCCCTTTAATTGTCCCCTCCCCCTTTTCATTTTACTTTCTTTCCTCCTCCTCCCATTCCATGTCTAAATTTTTCTTTCGTTTCCTCCCTTTTTCCTTTCCCTGTTCCTTTCTCTTTCTTCTCCTTTTCCTTCCTTCTTTTGGCGCCCCCTTTGGCACCCGTGGGGGGGGGGTCAAGCGCCCCCTTTTTCCCCCAGTATACAGCCCACTGAATATTCACAATTCCCAGGTATAGTTTGCTACAACAGTTATCAATGCAACCGTGTAAAAAAATGTGCTATTATTGCTTTATGTTTTTGCCATTTTTAGGTCGTTTTATTTTGCTGCCTTCTAAATTCATAAGTTTCAAAATTTTTGCTTCATTTCTCCTCTTACCTTTCCGTTTCAACCAAGCAGACTTTTCAAGGGGGTGGGGGTAAGGCGGGGAAACAATATAGTACGGCTCATCATTAACACATTATGCAAAGGTGAACACGGTGACGGTCTAATCTATCAATTTTAATTGAATATTATTATTTTTTTTCTGACCTGAGGAGCAAGCATTTAGCCAACTTTTTTTCAGGTCGGGATGGGTGCGGCCCGATTCCCTCCGACCTTGGGGCTTTTGGACTGATTTTTTCTCCGAAAGTAGGGCCTTTGGAACTGAAATTTTGACAATTTTGCAGGCCTTGAGAGCTGAAATTTGGCTAAAATTCAGCTTCTGAGGCAATTTTTCTGGGAAAAGGGAACCTTAAGAACTGAATTATTGGGGTCTTTGTGGAACTGCTGGAGAGAGCGAAAGAGCGGGGGTAATAGGCCGACATACGGTACCCGTACAAAGTGTCCAACAATAGAACCTTTTTTGTCCTGTATTTTTCAACCTTAGCACTGCTAAGGTTCTACCATTAAAAAGTTCTATGAAACCTTCCAAATTTAAATAGGCCTAGTACAGTTCTTTTTGTAGGTGTTGTATGTTACGATATTTTGAAAGGTTAAGTTACATGAAACGGAATTCGGTGAAAAAACTTTTGAGTCAAAATAATTTTCAGGCCCAATTTTTTTTCTTTCCTGTTATACCAAGAACTTACAGCCGTCCTCAGAAAGGTGCTTATTTATTAACATCCATTTTAGGGTTCCTAGAATTTAAGGTTCTACAAGAACCATTTTCTTGATGCTATAGAACCTTTTTGGGTTCTATAACGTACCTAACCCCTGAGATTTAAAGGGTTCTGTAGCCAAGAAAATGGTTCTTTGTAGAACCTTAAACTTTTAGGAACCCTAAAACACACCCTTCAGTTTCTTGGTAGAACAGAAAGAATTATTTTTTATTTGGCCACAAAAAAGATTTAGATACCAAGTGTCCATCATAACTGCCTTCCACATTGCTTAACCTTTCAAAATATATGTAACAGAACATATCCTCGGCCTATTTAAATTTTCAAACCTCTTTCCAATGTCATTGGTCCGGTCTCCAGTAATGAGTGGAATGAGGGTGTATGCGTTTTTCTTTTTTTTTTTCTTTATCTCACTGCAAAAAACTGTGTTTAGAGATTAACATTTTTCTAAACACCATTTTCTCCTTTTGTAAAAATGTCGAAATCCTTAACGTGTTTTGTGTGGTTCATGCTAGTGTTTAGCATTACCAGTAGATTTTAGCAATATTTTTGCCATTCATGCATGTTTATCTTTTAAAAGCCGGGTATGGGCAAAGTGAAAGGATGGAAAGGAAGGGTGATATGATATAAGTTAAACCGGCGCAACATGTTTTAAAAGTGAAGGCAAGAAAAAATTGTTCAATTGCTAAACACACTTTTTAAGTGCTTTTCTTTTCTTCCATTTTTTTTAATTTGTTTCCTCTCTCTCTTTCTCTAGGGTCGACGGATACGGGAAGCGGGGATCATTATGATAGAAATGAATGAGGGATTCCATGGGGGGGGGGGGGATTTTTTTTATTTTTGGTATTTTGAATACTTCAAGTTCATGATTGTAAAAACAATTGACTTCATTATCCTACCAACCCGGGGAGACTTTAAAACTAGACCAATAACCGGTAGATTTCAACGTCTGAGACCCTTAATAATGCTCCTACTTTCACAATCTCAACGCTAAACAATAACATACAATAAACAATAAATAACTGAAGATTGTTATTTCCAACAGAAACATCATGGTGGGTGCGTTTTTACAATAACTATGATAAAATATCAACAAAAATAAATTAAAATACAATTAAAACACAACAAATAAACAAAAATAAATAATAACAAAAACATGATCATTTTAATTATCTCAACCTAACATAAAATAAACTAACTGTATTTAACAACAAAACAATCATAGTGGGCTTTTTACAAATGCATAATAAAATATTAAAAAAAACTTAAATCAACAATTAAATAAAAAATGAAATAACTAAATGATAATTACACAAATAATGTTTCATATTTCATATGCTTTAATTATATCATGCAATATCTGCCTAATAATCTGACACACAACTTTTCAGTTGCATGCCCCCCGCGCCCCCCCCCCCCCCCAGAATTTTATAGAGGGCGTCCGAAAAACTGGACATGCTCCAAATTCCTTCAGTTTGCGGACAGGTCATGCAGTCGGCTGCTTGCGTGTAGAAAACAGACACGTGGACCCTGCACAAAAAAATACATAGTTATATGAACACATAAAGGTAAAAATTTAGAGTTTTGTGAATTGTGGCAACACACGACCCCCGAAAGTGATCATGCCGATTACGACTACCTCATAAGTACCTTTTTTCCTTAAAAATGGGCCGACTCGCCACCCTTATCCTCGCTTGTTTCGAAAGACACAACACATAGACGGCTACAAGGTTAGCCATTTTAACTGCATTATTATTCGGATCTTTAATTTGATGGATTAATGTTGTGTTGAATTTAAGAAATGAAACACATTGTCTCAAAACACCATCTGTCCGAAAACTGCAGTGGTCGCTGATAATAGGGCGGCTACCCTACTCTAAAACGTGGGGTAAGGGGGGGGTGATTTGCACACAGAAGGACAGCACTATTTTGATTCGTTACTCTGCAGCCACTCATATTGTGTCCTGTAATGAGCCATCAGAAAGACTATCATTGGTGGTAGTTCTCAGGGGATAAACAAATTCTGCCAGTTTATCAGCCAGTTGGAAGTCATTTTCAATGTTGATTTGCTATGTTGGTGACAGTGGTGTACCGCGGTTATCGATCCAGAGGGGGCAAACTTCCAAAGTTCGTCTGCCAGAGAGGGAACAAATTTTTTGTTGTCCCGGTGAGTTGCTCCAAACTCTGAATTACAAAATGCGTGCCTAGCGCGCGGAAAAACTGGCATTCACTTGATTTTTGCCCAAATTTCGGCTAAAATTGGTCGAATTCCCGAAGAAGAGGAATGGAAATGCTATTTTGGTCCATATCGTCCCGCTTTTTCGACCAGTGGGGGCAACTTGCCCTCCGGTTGGTACGCCACTGGAAGGGGATTTACAGAGCCATTAGGGTAAAAATTAGTTCACCACTGTTTAATCTACACAGATACATTTCAGAGTTCCATCCACTGGTCTGGACAAGTTTTATACAGCTAGGAATTTTTGTGTCCCACTACATTGTTGTAAGCAGGGCCGTACACAGGATTCATTTTTTTGGGGGGGGTGCGGAACATTTGTTAATGAGGTCAAAGGTCACATGCCAAGGTCAAAGGTCAAATGAGACCTATCATTACAAACCGCGACGGCAGGCGACACATGCGGTCCGAGGACCGATGTATTTTTGGACTTTTTGAACATTTTATCACCAAAATGTGGAATTTCATGGCAAAATTTCCCTAAATTTTGGACCATTTTATAAAAAAATTCAACAAAAAGCACCAACAAGCACCTTTTAAATGATAATTTAATTTTAATGTTTTTGCTTTCTATATTGAATTGCAGACTGGAGCTGGTTCCCCTTGCAAAAAAAACACACCAAGGGCACCTCCCCTTTATCTGCCATTTTAATCATGCATCGGAGATAGCAGAGCGCCATCATGTGTGAGATACGGTTTGACGAGTTAGAATTCTATGAGTGCTGCGGGGGCGGAACATTTGGCAGCGTCTATCGAGCAAGATGGAAGACCAAAGGTCTGGAAGTTGCTGTCAAGAAAGTATTGGCTCTTGAAAATGAAGTAAGTAAATTTTCTGTGGTATGTAGGACTGGACGGTCATTTGGAGACAAAACAAACAATACAAATCAATTGCTATGCCTTAAAACTATACTTTGTCCTGTCTGAAGTATGAAGAGATGACACACGGGTATGCCCTGGGTATACCCAATGCAGCCTTCCAGTTGCAGTGCACTTGTCCTTTGTCTACGCGTGGGCTGAAAGTCTGTATACGCCCTCGTCGCTAATTCATACTTCGAGCTGGACCGAGTATATGTACATTTAGTATACCACATCATTCATAGTGATTTCATTAGGACGTGTGTAAGACCTAACCAATTAAACAGTTTCAATTGGCAAAATTTTTGTCTGAATCTTGATATGACTTAATCCATCCAAAAATGTGAAAACCAGTGCTCGGTTTTCTGGGTGCACAGATGGATGTGAATTTTCTGCTGTGCATGTAGCTCTGAAACCTACATGCACATTGTGCATTTAGGTTAGAACCAAAGTTTGTAAATTTCAGCTCATGAGATGTACAGTACCGCCAAATATTATGTGTTCTAGTTGATGTTTTAATGATGTATTTTGAAAGACATAGTCATCATAGAAGAGAACAAGTTTAAGTTTGACTTAAATTTTGTTGTTGTTATTATGCATGTAACATTGATTTTGTGCATGTGGAATTTTTGTTCCACATGCAATGGTGCATGTAAATTTTAGCTTTTATGCATTATATGGAAAGCTGAGAATTCTGGGAAACTTTACCGGAAGGTCCCCATTGAAAGAATTTAAAAAAATCAATGAACATTTCTCTGTGTAACCTACAAATTTTGACATTTAGAAAAGGTCATTCCTTTCAAAAGCCAATCCTGTGGCAATTTAATATTCTTAAACAGCTGTGAAATGTAAGCAATTTCATTGGTTGATGCCCGGGTTTAATTCCTTTAAAGACACTATCAGTGATTTGACAAATCAGATAAACCAAAAAAATCATCAAAATCAGATTTTTGCATGTCTGGAACTAGTATTGGTATTCTAACATACCCTGCAAGTGATACGACCAAAACGCAGCCTAATAAAGACAAAATCGGGGTTATTTTAGTTATAATTGGTCCGAACGGCACTTTTCTACAACACGAACAGCAAGAAGCGGTTGGAGGACGTCAAGCAGGGGAGGTTGTGGATGCTTGATGGGTAATTAATTGGAGATTCGTATCTTTGAACACTGCTTTTTCTTCCTTTTCCTGTTAATTCTTCATTGGAAAATAACTTATGAGAATCTACAGACTTATCCTTACTTTTAACTATTCCTGCAAATTTCGAATATTTTCACTCTGTCGGATAAATCACTGATAGTGTCTTAATTAACCCAGTAGTACCGCTGGCGGTATTGAGAAGTGATTTTTTTAGGTGAAGCGCTCGCGTCATCCGCGTTGTGCTACTTTCGCGCGCGCTCTGCCTACGTTGCGTCTTGTTGCGTATGATCGTTGTGTTCAACGGGTGTTCGATGGTTGTCACTGGGTGGTGGCAGTTCTTTCTTGTTGTATTTAAGCCGCAAATCATCGCGAAATTGGGTTAAAGATGAACTTAAATGATAAAGCTGTTTTTCGATGAGAATGAAGGTATATTTTGGGATCCAGAACTCTCTTTACGACGAATGACCCGGCGACACCATTATTTTCTAAATAGACAAAGTTCTGCATTAGTGTATACTATCAGGCCCGGACAGGATAGTTGGGGGGTGCGGATTTGCCAGAAGCGGACCTTTTGCGTTCCCAAAAACAATTTTTCACCGTCGTCTCAAAATTCTGAAGATGGGGGGGGGGGGGGCAGGGGATCAACTGACATCTCACGCATTGAGAACACAGTAATAGTACACAGCCATGCGTAATGCAATGGTTAACGGCTGCGTATTCATTCTTATACCATGCACCACGAACCATAAACAACATAATTTTAGAAAAATGAAACTTTTACTTGACCACACGGACCACAAAACATGACAAAGCGGACCTTCAACATCATAAATCGAACCTTTGTCCTTTTTTTTTTGGGGGGTGCGTCGCACCCCCCCTGGCTGTCGGCCTTGGTTACTATCAAAGACGCCTCATGCTGTGGTCTAGCCTGAACCTTTACCTTAAACCTCAGAAAATAATCTTCCTTCCTTGCAGGCATATGCTGAGTTCTTTGATGCACAAACACATCATAACCTTCTATGGAGCTGTCACAACTGCACCAAACTACTGCCTTGTAATGTAATGTTGGAAGGATCACGAATGGCAGTATCAAAATTGGCAGGGATATATAAAGGGCTGACTCAGAGATTTTTCCGAGGAAGGCGCCCTCAATTTTCAACAATCATGTTTTTTGCATGTACATATGCTTGTCCATATATATCACTGTGCAAATAGCTAAGCTCAAATCAAAGTCCTTCATATAGAACATCACCATTTTGTTTAAAAATCCGACCGAATTGTTGTAATACAAGTATCCGATTGCACTGTTAAAATGGGATGGCCCGATTTAAGGATATGAGTTTTCATCTTGATAGAGCCTTCACTCCAAAACCCCCACTGTAAAGTTTTGCGCCGATATTTCATCCGTTTGATACGAGAGCGTAAAAACGTGATTTTCTTTTCTAAGCCCCATAAGAGTACTGTTTAGAATTATATTGGTCGACTCAAAATAGGGCACATTTTCGCCTCATAACTTCCAAACCAAACATCCTTTGGCTCTAAAATGTACAGGTAAATGAGAAAAATAGCCTCTTTCTTGAACACAATTTGACCGCCCTTCCGGTAAATCTGGGGCTTCTGGGACAAGGCTTATTAGCGATCGGCCATGGACCCTTTAATACTAAATGCATACTGCATGAAAACAAACAATCTGATTCATCTCAACTTTGGAATTGAAGAATTTTAAGGTGACTACCTTTAATTTATTGGCTATTTCTAATTATGACACAAAAATTTTTCAAAATCACTGAGTCAGTCGTTAATGTGAAGCATGCGGGAATCCAGGGGTGCAGAGGGAGCCACTCCTGGGAGTGTAAAAAATTAGAATTTCTTAGCCAAATAATAATTGTCTTCAGATTGCACCAGAATAGGTCGAAATGGCAAATTTGCTCGAAAATGCATATTTTTCCCTATGCCTCTTTACCCTGCCACTTGGCTTGGGCTGAGATGGTATCCAGGATCACACACCCCAAAGGTGCATTATCCTGGATGTTCCCATGTGAAGCTCTCCTATTTGAACATCATAATTGAAAATGATATTGCGATGATACGGTGATTTCAGTGATACTTTTGAGTCACTTGTTGGAGTGATACACCTTTTGTCAGTTATAATGCTGGTTAATTGTCAGGGTGCTAGTGTGAATACTCAGTAGCCTTCTTGATAGCTTTTATGTGGATTTAGTGCACATCTCAATTTCCAATCCAGTTTAGAGCTGGATAAAACACCCCAGAAGACCTTACATCTTGTCTAGCTATATGAAAACTCAGGTGTCTGCAGGACATGACATTTTTCAAAAGGGGATGATTATTATAGCTCATTTGTTCAATTGTATATTTTCCATTGCAAACCATACCAGCACTGTCTGATATTCCAGTGCTCCTGTCAAACACAGAATCAATGTTTGAACATGAACATCAACCATGGCTGCTTCCGCTGCTGTAATTAAATAGATATATGCCTGTAAAATGGTCCCTATTGAACACACATGCGAGATGTGATTTCTAAGGCAAAACTACCACTAAGTGCAATTGCGATCTTGTGTACATTGCATGTATGGCATTAAATATAACAATTGTGCTCCCCTATTTTTCTCAAAATCCATTTTTTGTGTGGTTTAAACACATGGCGAGATGTAATTTCTACGGCAAACTTACACTAATGTTGCAATCTTGATCTTTGTGTATACTTTCATGTAGTCATGAAAATATAAAAACGCGTGTCACCCCTATTGGGCATCAAAATCCATTTTTTCACTATTTTATTGGAAGTGTTGTAGTAAAGACCCTTGTAAGTAAGTGGCTAAGCTTAACAGTTGTAATGGTCTCTTTCAAGACTGCTTTTAAATGATTAACGGTGCAACAGAGATTGCAACATATCGTGTCCCTAAAAAAATCAAATACTAATTTTTTGCCCTGATGTATTAAAGCTTTCCATCAAAAACTATCCCCATAAGAAAGATTAATCAAGCTGGGAAATGTTTCTTTGGGTACCAAATTGTGAAATTTCTAATTTGTATAGGATCCAATACGAATTCAGCCTATTTTATATTGAATACAAGCAATCAAAATCACCTTTTTTCTCTCTTTTAAGACATTTCTGTGGCCAAATCAAGGTACGAAATCTATTGAGTGTTAATCTAGATGAAAATTACTATTATGACATATTTTGTGGCCTCAAAATCTCTCGTTGCACCTTTAATTCTGTTTGTCACAAAGAACAGTAATATAAGGTGTTTGATATGACCTAACACTAACAATTAAATGGACAAATGGTCATTTTGAATTTGGACAAAATGACTATACTGATAGTGGCTTAAATATAAATTGGGTGGAAATTTCATCATTTTGAAGTATGAAATGGATGAACCGTCATACGTATCTTTGCATAACTGATATTACACACCAATCACCATTTTTATCCCCTGGCTAAAAGCAGAAGGGGGATTTTACTAGAGCGCGCATGTCTGTAATATGTGTTACCACTTTGGTTGGTTTCGGTTTTTTATTTGTATGTATGTGTATTCCAGTTTGGTTAGGTTTTCGTTTTTCGGGTCTTTGAAAAGTTGAAGTCTGATTTAAGGGGTTAGGGTGCAATTTGGGGGTTCCTTCGTGTGTGAATGATGTCAAAGGCCATGGACCAAGGTCAAAGGTCATCTGAGGTCATGTTTCATACTACCATTTTGCCAGGGGGATCACTCAAGTTTACTTGCTGTATTATTACTTACATTTGTACCTTACTGATATATAAGTATAAAAGAAATCCAACCTATCGACACTACCACGTTACGGCAAACAAAACAAATTTTCTATCCCTAAAATTTGGCCATAACATACATCATGTAATCTTAGTCAACTGCTTTTATTTCTTCTCATTTCAGAATATGCCTCTCTTGGTTCACTTTATGCCTTTCTTGCTGATCCTGCCAATGACATAGACTTCACCCAGATATTAACATGGTCTAAACACATTGCACTTGGTGAGTAGAATATCAGTAAAACATTATCAGGAATGCTAAAACAGTGCACACATGCCAACTTTGAAATACAGCTTTAAGTATTCCAGGCACCCAAAATCAGTATTTTTTTAATTTGTAAATATTGGCCCAAAGTTCACTCAATACATGTGTGGACAATATTATGCAAGAAGCTGAATTGACAAGAACATCTATTAACACTTTGCCTGCAATTCAGAGATGCCAGTTTTCCGAATTTATTCGTGTTTTCCGGATTTTTAAACTGCTTGAAAATTTTTCAGAATTTTAGAATTCTTTGGAGGTTAAAAAAAATCGTCAGAGAAAAGGTCATCGAAACACATTGCATTTTAAAAGAATTCTTGTATATTTTTCTGCTTGAATTAACTCACCTCCAGTGTTGTTCGTTGGCCATGGTTACAACGTAAGATACACGCATTATGAGCCGCGAAAAGAAAACGCAGACTGACGACGAGGCTACAATTTCGGTGGCTTCTTTTTCGTGATATTTTATACAGACAAGTGCTATTGATGATTATTCACCGAGAACGAAAAGTATGCTGTCAAGATGTCGGTCTTATAAACATGATAAAGTTTGTCGAGGATGGTGATAATATCGCTGAAATGAATCAAACCTGCCGAGACAAATTCCAGTGGAAATGGCTTGTTGAGGACACTGATAAAACAGGGATTATTACCGGAGCTAGGGATGAATTTAGTATTCTGCCAACACTTAAATTCGGCACCCTAAACATTTGGTTTATTCCGTTAACGTTGCCAAATTAGTAGGGTGTTGGCAGAATGTTTGACGGAGGTAGGTAAAACTTCGGGAAAGAATTTTGTATTGTGCCACCACCCATGATTGAATTTGGCAGCCTCAACGGAATAAACTGCATGTTGAAGGGTGTGGACTGGAAGCAGAATACTCAAATCTAAATTCATCCCAAACTTCGAATTATCAATTTATGTTGGGTATGATGTTCATCATCAGACTCGTGGACATACTATTTCAGTACTAACAGTATTTTATTATGCCGGCCTATACTAATTACTATGCAATATTGTCATGCTTTTCTAAGCATAAAATGGAGGCCAGGAGACATCTCCTAAAGCTTTCAAAATACTTACAATTCAGGAGCTTCCGGGGACTTCACCCCCTGGACCCCCACCAGGGGCCCTAAGGCGGGCCCCTGGACCCCACCCGCTACGTCGCTTCGCTCGCTGCGCTCGCTACGCTCTACATGGTCCGTTATATTTGTAGAATTTTTTTTAATACCCTGCTGGCATCTATGCTGCATGACTTTGGGTCACTTTTAGCTCAGATTAGCTTCAGCGGTTTCATTGTTTTAGTGCAGTGAAGCTGAACCACTGCTAAAGCTAGCGAGATATAGGCAATTCTGGGCGGAACCCAGCTGCCCTTGATTTCTAGACACAATGTCTCGCCTCTAGGCTGTTTTTCAGTGAAACTACCCCAATATCGGCCTGTCTGCCCAGTCACTGGAGGCCAATCTTTGCCTAGCACAAGTCCAGGTAAAGGGTTAATGGCAATATTTGCTTATCGAGGTGCATGACCAAGTGCCCAATATATTTGCATATTGTCGTGTTGGGCATTGCAAGCTAGTCATACATTTAGATCTGTGTGTGCTATGAATGAATGGCCTCATTAAGATACAATATCACAATCTAAATGCATTATAGGATTGTGTTCTTTCATCTTACAGTCTGACCAGCACTTGGAGGCAATCATGGTTGTTTGATCACTGTTGATTTCTGATAAATGCCCCTGGACATTCAGTGGAAAAAATGGCCATTGCTGATAAGTGCCTGTGTGACATTTGCTCCTCAGAGACCCAAGTGCTGATGCTTGGCTTTGGGATATTAAAGCTCAGGGACCTAAATGCTGATGCTTGCCTGTGGGACATTAACAGTTTTTTCCAAGGAAATAGTTATTTATGGTAAATGTCCAGGCAGCATTTAAATGCACAAAATGCCTGTAATTGCCTGTTTGACACTTAGTAAAAAAAAGATTGCCTGTTACTGCTTGTGGGACATTTACCCCTATGAACTCGGAGGGGGTTAGGGTTAATATGATGAAGACACAATGAATGTAGATAAATATTAACTCTGTATGAACAATTTTGAAATGTAGATTTTCAAAATTGACATTTCAAAATTGATCGTGGCCAAGTGAATATGAATGCATTCAAATCAAGATGTTGTTTATATTGAAACTTTCCAGGTATCAATTATTTACACAATGAAACGTCTTACAAGGTGATACATAGAGACCTAAAGTCCAGAAATTGTGTCATCACATCAGATCATATAGTCAAGGTAAGATGAAAAAAAAGATCCTACTGTAAGGATAAATATACTCACGATAAAAAAAATAAACATCAACATAATGGACATGTTTTGTATACGAGTGATTATTGTATTAAGATATAAGTAATTAAAGAGATTAGCAGGGATAATGCGAGAGAATTGAAAAAATGTGCAAATGCATGTTTTTAACTTATAAAGCAGGGATAAGTGTGTACAATTTCCATATAACTGCTTTAATGTAGAAATAGATCACCAAATAGTGAAAAAAAATGAAGTATTTGAGGAAATTTGCCATACCGTCTCCCGCAAATAGAGACATATAGCGACGGCGTCTAAAAA
>JAMKCH010027535.1:0-36046 GCA_023653785.1 Ophioderma brevispina
TTGGTAAAAAAAGGGTCATCCAGGCTTACTTTTGCCATATCTTTTGCCATTTTGGGAGCACATCAAAGGTCTAAGGCTCAGATATTACCCATTATAGTAAGTAGAGGGCGCTGGAGTGAAAACGGGTTGATCAAAAGTGGTAGCATTAGGTGCGCTAAAATAATCCATATTTCAAATTGGGATCTAAGGGCCCTGTATGTTACTCATTATGATGGCCCAATGTAACTCAAATATCAACCCTTCCCCGACGCAATGCAAAGACATTTGCAAAAATGGACACTCTACTACAGTAATATAAAATGATTTAATCTTTTTTTTGTCTTTAATTTTTGAATTTTTTTCCCCTGACAATTGTTGGGCAAACAAACTTCTTCTTAGCTATCCACAAGTTCATTGGCATGGTGGTGTGCAGGATTTAATTCAACGGAGTGCTGATCCGGCGCCGCGTGTATCCATGCTCGGACCTCCTAACATTGGCCCATGAAAACCACTCACAGTGGTGTGTCTGTCGGCTTAAATCATCCCATATTGTCGAGTAAAATCTTGACCAGGGCTTTTTTTGGGCCTATTAAATGTAATTAATATAGCCTTTGCCATCGCGTGGAAGAATTTGCCGCTGTTTAACAAACAACTAAAAACGCCCTACTCTAGTTTTGTAATGGTTCTTTGCTCGATTGCTCACTGAAAATTTCAGTTTTGGCGCAAAGCTGTGATCGTAGGGATGAAACTCATGGAAATGGATTTTGAATTTGGCGTGTAAAGTCATTTTGGAAGGTGTTTTGTTGCGGGAAGCTGGAATTGTCATTGGGATAAAATTCGCATGTGTGGCCGGTTCTTCGTCATTTTGAAGATTCGAGAGGGCGGGGTTTGTTATCGATATTCAGTACGGAGCGTGGTTGGATTTGCGGCTATTGTGGCCTTGCGCCCGAGTGATGTTGTTGTGTTATGAAGGTGCCTGTGTAATGCGGTCTGTAAATATCTACCTACCACCCCGGCCTTGGCTCAATTCTCCGCCTGCACCATGCAACTTACTAACTGTGTTCCTATAAAAGTCTCCTCTGTCGAGCCAAAAAATGCTTGTGTGTATGATTAGTTATAAATCAGTATATATATAGTCCTTTTTGACATAATTGCATGATTAAAGAGCCCTCAAAAATATCCAAAGTTTTTGATCGCATGTAAAGATTCCCACGATAAAAACGTTAGGCATAGAGATATCTAATTAATACTTCATAGAACTCCCTTACTGTTTAACCAGTGAGTCTATATCATTTTACACTCATTGGATTTCCCAGGAAAAATGTCCCCTTGCGGAGCAACGTGACCGTTGACACCAGTCCGTGTCCCGTGTTGCTATATACACACAGCGTAAGTGCCAACATGTTGAACAGTTGTTGAAAAAGAAATCCCAACATAATTTTTTATTGAGAGACAAATTATTTCAATCGGTATTTAATATCATAGTACAGTTCATTGTTATTTGGGCGAGATTAAAACATCGTGAATTATCTCAGCAATGCGCTTAGCCTACCTCTCAAAAACTGACATTTTTACACCACACTAAATTTTGATCAATTTGAACAAATTAAGCAGGTTACGTAAGGTTTGAAAGCTTTTTGCTTCATTTTCTATTTCTTCGACGTTTTTTGCACGTACAGATATGTTTGTTCGGGCATCCAATATCAGCTAATGGTTTATGGTTTACTGATTCAGAAAAAAAAATTACTAGAAGACCATATTCCTTTAACAATTTTTTACTTTTTACCGTTTCATGAATAAAGGAACTAACAAAAATTAAGTATCCACTCTTACACAATGTAGACCAGCTGGAATGCGAATGGTCCCCGTTGCACCATTTTCACAAAGCTCAGGGGTGAGGTTCGATCGATATTGCTTCCCCCGTCCAGCCTCCCAGTCCCAGGTCAACGATCTTAGCCCGCCACATATTATTATATATTTCGCCGTCCCTAAAATTTTGTGATTTGAATCGCATGCCGGGTTACCGTACATTTCTCTCTCTCTACTCAGTCAGACCCCTTATGATTCCCCTTCAATTCCGTAATAAAAAACAAATCGACAGAAATCAATTATTCATATTTTCTGTGTATTTTTTTTCTAGTACATATCTTTCAAAAATTATTTAACAACCAATTAGGCCTACATCAGTTCATATGGCCGGGATCGGACCGTGCACTGTGACATTACCTTCGTCCCCGGTTATTAATGGATCAAACCAACGAACAAGTTTAACTAGCTTCCATTCATATGTTAATTGCAAGTACACAAGAACTAAACAATAGTAATTAAGTCAGAATTATTTTTTAAAAATCATTTTAAAGAATGACTTCCATAGATTTTGAAATCGAAATAAATATGTGTTTTATTGCAAAATAGGTCTTTTTAGCTGAAAAAGCCTGTACAAATGGCCCGATTGGCGAACCCGCAGCGGTTATATTATTTAGAACAAAACAATGTTTTAGAACCCATTTAAATATTTCACCGTATTGCAATTTGTAATCAGAAATTACAGGTGGTGACGGGGATGACCTGTTTCATGAGCTGAAAAGTCAGGAAAGATCAGTATGTTTACAGGGGTGTTCCGATTTATGTGTCTTGTGTTCTCGACTTGATTAGAGTCGGCACTTGCACATACACCCATCAAGTACCCGTGGGAAACAACTTGCGTTTTTGATGGAAATAGGACGCCATAATGCATTTTGCAAAGCCCTTTTAAATACTGTGCTAATAAAGGGGGTTAACCCCGAAAACTGCGTTTTTTTTTTTTTGTTTATATCTTGGAAATGAAATGGATTTCGAGGGCTCAATTTCAGGACTGACATAAAAAAATACGCCTTCATTCATCTGCTATCAAATCGCTACTACTGCTGGGGAAATCACAGGGGGGTCCCAAAGACGATCAACCGCCCCGTTAAAAGCTTGAACTGGCTTGGGAATTTCCCGGACCGTTTTTTTGACTCATCAGTGACATATGGAAACCCCCAACGCGACTGTCGGGAATTCATTTTATATTTATGTAATATAAAAAATTAATTTTTGAGAAAAAACACGACCTACCTCAATTTTATTATCCTTTTATTTTATTTTTTCTCTCTCTCTCCCCCCCATTTCCGCGAGATGCACGATTTCCCGGGAAGGAGTTCCCAATTCCCACTGTTTTTCCCGCCATGGCCGCACCTGCTCGTCAGCGTGGTTGTGCTACACGTCAGGTGTGTATGGTTCAGTGAGTTCCGTAGTAATTTTTGCTTTTTGTGGCATCGGGTACGCCCGTTCCGATTATAATTTATAGGCGTAAAAGTGAGCAAGCTAATTCTTAACGGGTTTTAATATAATAAACAACGAAGCAGTGCTATGGAAGATTTTACTTCTACTAAATACTTACATGCAATTAATGATTTGGTAGTAAATCAGAAAGGGTTAGTGATGGACAAGATTATGAACTATGCAAAACACAATTGTTTGAAAATTTTGAGTACACCCTCATCGGGCACTATCTGATTAAGCCTTTAGTTGTACTAGTGATATTGAATTGCGAGTTCGTAAGGCTATGATGAGGTAACTTGGTACAAAGGAGGGGGCCGGGTGGTATGACATGTGGGTGATCTCTTGTGACCTTGGTGACCTTTGACCTCATGTCAGTAAAATGTTACCCTTTCCCGCCAAAAGCTTGTTGTACAAGTTATCTGGGTTTCATCGGTGTATAATGTTGTAACTTGTTGGAAGAAGCATTAAAGAGCTTTCCACCTGAGTAGACGTGGGCGTATTATGGGCGAATTTACATATGCAAATGAGCTAATTTAATATGCAAAAAATCTGAAATCACTATTTTGAAAAAAGTTCATTCGAATGCAAGATTTTCACTGCATGAGGCAAACCCATTATGGTGCGCATCGGTGCATTTAAAAATTTTGTGATACATGGGCTTAGGAATGAAATGAGCTAAAATTAAAATGCATTAATTGCGATCGCTAAACAATACATCGGATATGCAAAAAATCCGTTACTACATGAAACGACAATGCAATACATCTGTGGGGAATCATATGGAGGGGAAGAAGGCTGAGGTGTTAGAGAGAGGAAAGCTGCGGTGTTGGGGAGGAGAAGGGTGGGGTGTGGGGCGGGGGGGAAGTGAAGGAGTGGGGTGTTGGGGATGGGACAGGTGGTGTGTTGGGAAGGGTGGGGTGTTTTGGAGGAAAGTTTGGGGTTTGTTGGGGGAAGGTGTGGGTGGTTGGGAGGTGGAGTGCATTGGGAGGTGTAAAGTTACGGGGTCAGGGTGGGGTGTGCATCGGGGAGGGGGGGAAGGGTAAGGTGCATTGGGAGGGGGATGGTAGATAGTTGGGGAGGGAGGGTGCTACGGGGAGGGGGTAAGGTGATCTTGGTGACCTCAGGCACTTTGGGTTGCCATCTCCATTGGGAGGGTCGGTTGCATCAGCAGGAGGGGTGACTCATGGGACCCTTGGTGACCCAGGTGAATGTCGTGACCCATGTGACCGTGGGTACCTCATGTCACCGTGGTGACCCCATGTGACGTGTGACCCATGTGACCGTGGTGACCCATGTGACCATGGGACCCAAATGGACCGTGGTGACCCATGTGACCAGTGGTGACCCATGTGACCTGATGACCCCAGATGATCTGGGACCACAGGTGATATTGGTGACACAGGTGACCTTGGTGACCCAGGTGACCTTGGTGCACCCCAGGTGGACCTTGGTGACCCCAGGTGACTTGGGTGACCCCCGGTGGACTTGGTGACCCCAGTGACCTTGGTGACCCCAGTGACCTGTGACCCCAGTTGACCTTGGTGATCTAAGTGACCTCGGTGTCCCATGTGACCTCAGTGACCCATGTCATGGGGAAAGGAGGAAAGGTGGGGGTGTTGGGGAAGGGTGGGGAGGGACCAGATGGAAGGGTGAGTGTTTAGGAGGAAACAGGGTGGGGTTTTGGGGTTTTTGTGGGTTTTTTTAATTTATTATTTTTCTGTGGGGGGAGGGAGTGGTAGGGAGGGGTTGGGTGCGTAGTGAGGGGTCGGGTGCTTCGGTGAGAGGGGGTGGTGCGTCGGTGAGGGTCGGGGTGGGGTGCATCGGGGAAGGGGAAGGGGAGGTGCATTGTGGAGGGGCATCATGGTAGAATAGTTGGGGAGGGGGCAAGGGGGCATGGTAGATTAGTTGGGGAGGGTGCGAGGTAGATAGTTGGGGAGGGTGCAGTGGGAGACCTTGTTAACCTCATGTCACCTTTGGTGCTATTCATTGGGGAGGGGTCGGGTTGCATCAGGTGAGGACGGGGGGGAGCGTGCATCAGGTAGAAGAAATGGTGGATGGACCTCATGTGACATGGTGGCCTCCTGTGACTTTGGGGACCCATTTGACCTGGTGACCCCATGTGCCTTGGTGACCCCATGTGACCTGGTGACCATTGACCTCAGTGACCCATGAAAATCGGTGACCCCTTGGACCTCGGTTGACCTTGGACCTCGGTGACCCCTTGGACCTCGCGGTGACATGGACAGCAGGGACCCCATGGACCTAAGTGACCCATGCATGGGGAAGGCTGGGGGTTAGGGGGAAGGGTGGGTGGTGGGGAAAGGTGGGATGTTGGGGAGGGGGAAGGTGGTGGGGGATGGGAAGGAAGGGTGGAGGGGTTTAGGATGGGAGGGAAAAGGGTGGGGTTTCAGGAAGGTTAGGGTGTTGGGAGGTGGTGGAGTGAGTCGGGATGAGGTTGGGGCGTCGGTGAGAGGTCAGGGGTGGGTGCATCGGGGAGGGGGAGGGTAAGGTGCCTTGGGGAGGGTACGGGATGAGGTGTCTTTTGTGGATTCATGTGACCTTGGTTGACCTTATGTCACCTTTGGTGCCATTCATTGGGGGAGGGGTCGGGTGCACAGGCAGGAAGTGGGGAGGAAAGCTATTTTTATGAGCAAAAATTAGCTTTTAAAATTAAAGCTATTAATAGGCCACTGCTCATTGATGACTCTGGTCTATTAGATGCTCTCTTAAAGGTGTTCTTTCCGATCGCATCTGCGACACCCTGATTAACCGGAAGTAGTATAAATTTTGATATCAGATTGTTTGAAAGGCCGTATTTTTCTCATTATCGTCCTGAAATTTCAGCTTCCAATGCCACTTCTTTGCAAAGATATGAAACAAAAAAAATGCCGTTTAATGGTTTAACCATCAATAGGATGTGAATAGGGACCTTGCAATGTGCATTATCGCTTCTATTATCAAAACGCAAGTCGTTTCCAACAATACTGATGGTAAGTATATGCAGGTGCCAGGGGCTCATATCAAGTGGAGGAACAAGATACAACATGAATCGGGAAACACCCGCCTTTAAGTAATCCAATGTTCTAAATGACATTGTAACCTATTTAAACCCATGATATGAATATTTATTAACTGATTTATAGTAAAACTTTATTTATTTAATTAATAATTATAAAATTGATGATTTACACCCAATATTTATTGTCTCGCTATGAGTTAACATATTGGGTTAACTGCAATCACTTTTATGGAATTTTTAACTGATTGTTTCAGCTTATTTAGGACCCCTATCCCAGCTTTTTTAGGACCGTCCCAGCTTCTTTAGGCCTGCCAGCTGATTCCTACTCCCGACTGTCCAGCCTTCTTTAGGACCTTTCCAGCTTCTTTAGGACCTGTCCCAGACATGACAGTCAGTATACTCCAAGTGAAATTGCCGTAAGCGGCGGAGTAAATGCCTCGGATGTACCTGGCCAATTGCCATTCAAATTAGAACCCCCGAAAACACACCAGTCTGCAATGTCAATCATGAAATTCAAACCACTTTCTTAACTAGTGCTATTTTCAGTCATAGTGAAAGTCCACACACCATGAAATATGATTACCATCTCATAGCAAAGATGGTGACCCTTAATTAGAAATGACCAGAATACAGGTTCGATTTTTATCTGTCTTTATAAAGCCACCGTGAGGGCTTAAAAACTGCCAAGATTTATGTATTTCGGTATTTTCAATACACCCAAAATCAGCCCAATTACCTTTTCAAATGCCGCTGATGATGACGTCATTTCGGTGATATGGATCACGATGTAAACACCGGGCAAATATGTAAACACTGTACATCACGAGTCATGATGTTATAACAATATGCCGGCATTCTTATGTATTAAATTGTTATTTGCAATGTAAGAGAGAATAAGATGAGACGTTTGTTTGGTACTAGGTGCATGAGGATTCATATTGTGAAAAATACCTAGAATTCCATTACAAGGGAGGGGTGTGACCCCGCGGCCGTGTCAGTGGAGCTGAGTGGTGGGGGGATGTGGTTACGTCGAAGCTGAAAAAAATTGACGAAGCTTTTCCAAGAAAGAAACAAGCAACCGAATAAACAAAGGGTTGACGTTAGGTCTTTTGATATTTATTTAGAATCCCAACTTGGCTTCTATATGACAGAAAGCTGGGGAATTGGAAAGGAAGAAGCAAGAATCCGCCGGGAAATCTACATGATCTGCTGTGTGGATGCGATGCATGCATTTGAGCTTTAACTCTAGAATCGATTGGCCTGCCCCTGAGGACGGACGCGCTTTAGCTTACAATGATCCATTGATGATTCGCTTGGAGGCCATGGTTTTTAATTTTTTCATAATTGCTAAACCAATCCGAAATTGTTTTTGTTCTAACCGCTTTTTCATCAAGGTGTCCCTTCATATGATTCTGTCTTCTTCCGCTCTATGACGGGTGGGAACGTTCATATGTGAAAAAACTCTACGGAAGTATGGGGTATGCATTCGCCCCATTATCCCCGGTATGAGCTGAGTATGATATCACCTTGTGCGTGTCCTCGCCGGGGTATTCTTACCGGGAAATAACCCCGGCTAGCTCTTCGCTATCGGGGGTACTTTCCGACGAGGAAATATCCCCAATTCTTGATTCTCATCTGCTTATTTTGGACTCGGGCTTTACTTTCACTCATTTTGGTTGAGGTGAAAGACCTACGAACTGAATTTCTGAACAGTTGTGCGTGAGTTTAGTACATGATCTATGCCCGGATACTTAAATGATCTCACAGGCATAGCGTCCAATTTGAAGAATTTCATGTTTGGTTTATAGGGGGGCCTCCTGGAAATAATCTTTTCAGTGTAATGGTGACTTACCTGTAGTAGTTGAAATAAAAGTTCTGTTTTAGTTATATCACAAGCTTTCATTGATAGTGTAACAACGTGGACCCTTAGCGCCTCCATAGATGCCTTGTGGGAGTATTTATCTCCCATTTAATTTCTAGGATATCTCAAATACTTAAAATGTCTCAGACTATGTAGAAATTCATATAATTGGACCTTATTTATGTATACTGGTAGTTTAACCTTTTAAATTTTATAATATCTCTGTAATAACATATTATCTCCCCCTCCCTTCAAATGGGGAAGTCCTAAAAAAGTTATTGTCCAAATTAAAACAAGTCGATGTATTCAGGCACCTCTATAACCCTTCTGATTGGTGGGCCCAGTCATGGGACCTTTTTAACCAATGGGGCGATGCAAACAGTCCTTGGGGTCTTGGGACTAAAAAGAGGAGAGTCAGTGGTACATGCGGACTGAGAGTAGTCTGAAGTGAACAAAAACTTTGTCCCGAGGTTTTGATATTTCTATTCAAAACTTGGAGTAAGTTGTGCCAAAGTGGTAACGGTAAGGCGCATGGTGTAGGCAGGATAAAGTATATGCTGCGATAGCAGCAGCTAGCCACTGTAATGCTGGCCTGTAATATAATTTTGGTTGGATTTTTAACCCATCAAGCTCATTGAATTGATTGGTTATTGCGATCGAGAGCCCAGCGTTGTATTATTTCTTACTAGTCGGGAGTTTATTTGCATTTCTTGACGGAAAGCTGCCTAGTGGGGGTCAGATACTGGGGGACCTTCATGTTGGGCTTGATTTTTAAATTTCAGTGGACGCGGAGTCGTTGGGTAACTTTTGTGTCTTTTTGTCAAGTTGTGGACATCTTTGATGCCGCGTGTCGTCTGTCTAATTGAATGCATGGTTTATGTGTGCACTTATTACACCAGTTCAGCAGGGTTCTGCGTGTGAAAATGAAACTTGATGATGCTAGGCCTACCAGCTACCAAGAAGGATTACCAGGGACTGAGGTCAAACCTGTTCATGCTAAGTTTGAAGGTCCCCGTGGAAGGGTATTATAGAATGTTAATTAATGACTTGGCAATGAACCCAATAATGGTTAGTCCAAAACTATCAACCAACGTCGTAAATCTGCCACAGATTTGTAATTGTTGGACCAATGATAAGGTTGTTGGACGTATTAAAATTTGTGAAATTTTAAAAATTGTCTATTATTTTAATAAATACATGATTCATGTAAAATTGTCATCATCTAATCTGTAAGTGTTATAACCTCTGAAGTTTTCTTTAGGTTTAAAATACAAATAAATGGTCCCAGAATTTCATACAAGTCTAGGGTTGTGCATGCTTGTAGTGGTCTGTGGATTACGACTGACTGACAAATACTCACCTCCCTGGTCTCACAAGTGTAAACAGAAATAGGCTTGTGCTTTATTAGTGGACCTGCACATGTCAGTTGCATGAAGAGTGAACAGGGGTACATTTGACTGGAATAGATTTAGTGTAAACAAAAACCCTGATGACACACAAAAGAAGTTGTTTACTTGAGATCAAACTTCTAAGTTATGTTAATAACTCGGTGTATTTTGCACCCAGGTCTCACAGAAATTTTGACAAAGAGTACAAAGAAAAAGACCCAAAATTTGCTTATTTTTGTGAAGCAAAACGTCAAAAATATTAAGTCCGACCTTAGCAAATTTGTTACCGTGGTATCGTCCTTTGCAGAAGGCAAGACTTTTTTCCCATTATGGCATTATTTGTATACTCATTAGGCATAGTGTTTACGGTAAATGATGGATGAAAAGTTGGGTTTTTGTTGGGTTTTAAGGTGGTTTTTAATTATTTTAAAATTAGTTTATGTATAATGGTTATATTTTTGGAGGGGTTTTGAGGGATATTTTGGTCGTTACACTGCGAAACCTTATCTGGTTGTCATCCTTTAAGTTCTTTTGGCATTTTGATACAAAGGACATTGCTGCGACAACTTGATTACTTCAAGTATGAACGAGGTTTCACCGTCGTTGACCGTTTATACGAACCTTGAAACTGTTCAAAACCAGTTATGGAATTTATAAGTGTACTTGAAAGAGTCGGCACTTTAATATATTAATGGTTAGATATAAATATTGATCCTATAAATATGATAAAACAAGAGCGGGTGTTCACTTGAGACAGCCAGTGGTAATACTTCGGAATATTTTTATAACCCCTACAATATGATACTATCATTCTAGTGCGAGTGAGACAACGACACATTTTGATGGCCTTATTTTGACGGGTTTGGAATAGGCCTATTTCTTTGTGTAGAGGTGCTCCACTAACGGATGGTCTAACAGTCAACTTTTTACCTTTTGAAAACGCGGAAAAAATGTTGGAATAAATGGCTGCAAAAGATATAATACCTAAGCGGAAATTTTGGAACACATCTGCCAGAAATTCTTTAGTGTTCATTTTGACGAGGAATATCCCCTAAAAAATCATTCAACAAGAGTCAGGGAAATTGGTCAATAATACTATATTTTGGTTTGAGCGAGGAAAATTCCCTCAAAGTGCAGAAACATACGACAAATTTGGAGATTTTTTTTAAACACGATCGTAAGACCCGGACAATTTTCTCGGCTACCAGTTTTCATGAACCCCATGATTATGCTTATTAAGTTGCAACCCAACCGTCAATGTCATTGCATTGTAAAAGAGGACTCGTTATAGTTAATTGTTATTTAGCTTGCTGCATTTCAGAGTATTGTAGGGCATTGTCGTACCCGGGTGTGGGGGAAAACAATTTGTTTTGTTTTTTGTTTTTTACTGTTAGTGTACATTTGCCGATTCCCTAACACTAGTCAACAGAACCACTAATCCAAGTCTAATGACCCTATATGGCTGCCCTGTGAGCAACGGAGGAGAAATTCCATGGTTTGCTGCTCAGACAATCTACATAATAAAACACCTCCGCAACTTAAAATGCTATGACCAAACTAAAGGAAACCACTGATCAGAACTCTTACTATATGCAAAGAATGACCTCTTGTTGACCCATGTGCCCTTGTGACCAATATGGCCCTATGTGACATTTGACCCCATTGGTCAAAACATGTAAAATTCCCTGCCAAATTAAGTTACAATGACCATAAACACGCTCAAAAGAACTGCGGTACGACTCATACGGCAGGCAGTACAAAGTTTGACCTCTCAGGACCTAAAGACCATTTTCCCACGGTAAACCTTTATAAAACGCTTCTGCACATCTATATATTTATACCGGTGGTCTGTTTGTCTGTCACTGTGTTCTTGTTGTCTTGACCGCGTCTATTTTCTCTCGGAGACCAAGGTCGTCGTTCGTGAAAAACTTGGTGGGTGGGTGCCCTTAGACCTTCCGAAGACGGGTTGTATTGGTAGTGGGATCAAAAGTCATCCAGGGGTCATTCAAGGTTCAAATGGGGTAACATTGATGTATGGAATGAAACTTGGTGGAGTAAATTGTTGATGCCGAAATTTTTAAAGGTCTGACAAAGGTCATTAAGAGGTCATTCAAGATCAAGGAGGTCAGTCTATTTTCTGGGAGCCCGGGTCGATGTTCCTGAAACTTGGTGGGGGTGCCTTTGACCTCCGAAGACGAGTTTGGATGGTTAGTGGATCAAACGTCATCAGGGGTCATTCCAGGTAAAATGGAGGTAAAATGGGATAAACGGTGTATGGACATGACTGAAACTTGAGGTGAGGTCCATGTTGATGCCAAACCATTTTAAAGGGCATGACAAGGTCATTAGAGTCATTCAAGGTCAAATTGGAGATCCAAAGGGGTGGGGGTAGGAACATTGGGGTTGGTGTATGGACATGAAATTTGAGGGGGGTGGGGTTGGTGTTTGATGTCAGAATTCTTTAAACGGTCACAACAAGGTCATCAGGGCTCATTCAAGGTCAAATGAGGTCAAAATGGGGTAAAACTTGGTGTATCCAGACCAAAAAAAACTTATGTAGGGCGGGGTCGATTGTTGATGACAAAAATGGAAAGGTCTTGACAAGGTCATCGGGGTCATTCAAGGTCACAAGGAACCGCAAAAACCCCCTAGGGTCGGTTCAAGCAAGGTGATAGCGAAACCCACCGTGATAGCCAACATCCGAGGGACCAATAATAATATAATAATAGATTATATAAGCACCTTTTACACAAGTAGACCAAGCACTGTTGCCTATATTATATTACGCTGCCTTCAGGACTCGTCACAATCATTTCGCTTCACCGTTTGTTAAAATACTATTAAAGAAGAAACCACTGGTCCAGAACTCTTATGGGAATGCACAGAATGACCTCTTTAAAAGGTATGGCCATATGGCCCTTTTGACCCTCAAGAACCTACTTGACCTTGTGACCCCCAAAAATATCAAAACATTCTTCCAAATTAAGTTGTTTATAGCCACCAAAACTTGCTCAAATAACCACTGCAAGACCCCATGGGATATTATGCAATTGACCTCTAATGACCCTACATGGCCTATGACCCCACAAAGCATCCACGTACCAATCCCAATTGATATGTTACTACATCATTGATGCACTCGTTTATAATATTTTTGGATGGATTGTTAAAATTTCTGTCATGTTGATTCAGGTTAAATTCGCAAAGTATCTGACATATTGACAGACTGGTGCAATATGTTGGAAAAGGATGATTAATTGTTTACTTTTACCAGAATGGTAGCTCATACCAACTGGGAATATCTCAGGAATGCCAGCGTATGGTTCTTGTAGGGTTTTTCAAGTAAGTGCAACACTGGAGAAGCTAGCTGGAGCAAATGAGAAGCCAAATCTAAATTACTTCAGATTATGGTATGAACATGACATGATATAATCCTTTGAAACATTGAAATGAATGAAGTTCTCAGGAATAAATTATTCTTACCTATTTAGGTGGAGATTTCCAAGATTTAGAGACTTCTGGAACAACCAATGTGTTTTGTCTTTCGGGCAAGATGTTCTATGGTCGTGGCAGGCTATGATCGGTGCTGTTTTGATACAGGATAGGCAATGGCAAATTGATGCATTCAGACCACTTCAATTGACCACCAATTTTCACGAAAGATTATCAAACATGTCAGAACAAGTTTATCCCCATGGATTAGATAATTGGATACAATTATGACTCTCGACCTCAATTCCCGTAGGATTCCTTCGATATGCGAGATTTTAGGCATCTATTTTAGGAGTGAATATTCAGTTTAAACCAGCGCGGCACTCGCCGATAAATTTTGTGTTCAGCGAAAGAAGCGGGACTATCCCTATATAATTAATCGCGCGCCACCTCTGACCAGTGTCGGGTCATGGTTTTAAACGTGACATGGGCTTCCCCTATTTGTACGGTTTTGACTTGAATTTTTCATATCGCTACAATTGGAAACTTTTCGTCTATTTAAGCAAAAACTTTATACTTCCAGAATAGGAATTCACCCTATTTTCTGATCAACGACGGTACATATAGGTTTTTACTTGTACAACTTTTAGGTGAGATATGGTTTTTGGGATATAAATTCTAGCCCAGTTTCACGGTCCTATTCCTGGTTAACATCCAGGTTACACAGCGTCTAGCACTCAGGGTCAGTTTATCCGAGAAAGAGATCTCGAAGATTGTATTTTGAATCTTTCAATTTCATTACCAGAGAATACATAAACATTTGACATTTTTTACGTGACCTATGAAATATTTACTGTTTCTGTGTCTTTCTTTTCCCCATTCCTTTAGGAATTCTCCTGGGTTTTAGTGCTTTTCAAAGGCGAAAGAAACTGCGATTTGTTCTACATAAAAATTATTGTTCAGAATGATCCGCTCGTAAATGTGGTTAAAGCCCTATGCCGAAGGTTGAGAGCACAGAGCGTAGCCTGTGAATTGTGTAGCATAGGCCTAGTTATATTTTTCACAGATCGTTCAAACTTTGTCATCTTTGTGGTGCCTCGAAATACAGCTGTGGATAATTAATAATAATTAGAAGAATTTGCATCCAGATTTCTTTTCCTTTTGAAAGAATTTAGGCAGACAGGGGGTTAGCCGGCTTAACTTTAATTAAACTTTAGCATGGACTTCAATTGCCACTGAATAACATCCCTTATCATGACATATTTTAAAAATAATACCCCTTTAAGATTTATAATCCTTCACAAAAATTCCTGTTATACTCCAGGATTGTTCTCGTGACATTAATGTCATTCAAATTTCCCTCTCCGTGTAGAATCGCTTAAGTTAGGTGATTTTTAGCTCGGTCTGGTAAAGTTGTTAGGCGAGGCCCCGTCCCGTTGTGTGTTTACCATATACAATGATATATTTCATGGTGTGTTGGACTTTGAACGTTTTTTGGAAGCAGGAAACACGTCCACCCATATATTTTATCCTTACATCAGCCAGGTTAGTGATGTATAATCTAGGTTCGGGAAATTTGTTCATACATACTCCTAAAGTAAGTATCATAGTTCTTTTTTGGTGTCTGTAATTGGTTTGATACACTGAGTCCTCCAACTGTGGACCACTTAAATAGAAGAATGTGGCTATATGAGCATGACCACTGTCTGCTAATTCTTGTAACATCTTGGAAGACTCCTAATTTTGTCAGTCTGCGTCCATGTGCCCAAGTGTGTCGGGTCTCATGTCTTCATGAATGGCTATAGCATTGATAGCAAACTGTCGGGCCGAAATGCCACCCTGACTGTAAAATCTAATTCCTAAAACTCCTTAGACTTATATATATATGTGATGCGACTGGAAAACCCGCCCCATGGTGGGAATTATATTTGGAGGTTTTTTTACTATCACTGCAGATTTGAAATATTAGTTTCCATACTGTTGACTTCTTTTCTTCTTGATGCACACATCAAAATTACACCTTATACAATCTGACAAAAAAATAAGTACAATATAACATATTTTAGCTTTTTATTTATTTTTTCAAACTGTCTTGTGCGACATGTGGCAGTTTTCCCAGATCAGATCACATATATGAGAAAAGCGAGTCTCCATCTTACAGATGTTGACCATGACAACTAAAAAGACAATTCTGGCACAGAAAGATTGTTGACACACTGAACAGCTAACTCTGGATGAGGAGTTAGCAGTTTTGTTGTGCACAACAGTTCTGGACTTTTCTTTGCTGTCTTTTCAACTCTGCTTGTTGGGTGCATTTAGGCAAGGTCAAAATCAACACGGGGGCGGGTTACGGGGGATCGCTCTGAATTGCTTCAAATCGCCCTTGACAGTAGTAAACTAAGGGCGAAAAAAGTTATGAAAAGCATAGAAATCGCCCCTGTCGAATATTCATTTTCATTATGATCAGAATTCAGTGCTTGAAAAAAATAGCAGATTTTTTGCATATTTTAAAACATATTTATCATGGAAAATGTGGGAAAAATAGTGTTTCGAATCTACACTTTTATCTCAATTTTTAACTCTTAAGTTGCAACTTTTGAAATGAATGAAAAAGGCGGCCAGTGTATACCACTACAAATATATTAAAATAGAATCAATTAGATTGTATGGATCTGTTGTTTTGAGGGTTACAGAATTCTAATTAGGAAATCCACTGGGACTACTGATAAAACGTTGTATCCATCTTAAGGTGAAGTTAAGTGCGACTTTTATGTTGCGCAGCATTGAATCGCGAGCGATATGCTTGGAATCATAGCATGATATGCACACGAATAAAGCGGCACAATCGAGACGCTAGTGGGAAGCAAAGACGCATATGACGTCACCTTCAACTTGAGGGGTGGTGGTGTGATGATGGACAAAGTATAGCCAGAAATTTGGGTTTGCTAGCCTGTTTACAATTGGAGAATAATAGAAAGATGAAAATTGAGTTGTTTTAAACCCTTTCAAAACTCATTAAGGACCCAAATAATTTTCATGCATTCCTTTTTCTTACCCAAATTGAATGAATTATAAATTTTACTAAATTTAGGCGTTTTTTTTGGGTATTTTCAAAGATATATATAGAGATTTGGGTTACATTCTCACTGCTTTTCAAATATACCGAATTGACGAAACTTGGTGTGGTGGAAGTGGTGGATGCAAGTACTACCCATGCAATCTATGTCATCCTGATTTGTGCATATTAAGGAGCTCATTTTATATTTGCTCTGATGGGCTCATTACTAAAAAGGTGAACTTTTACAGATCCCAATATCAAAATTTGATGAAACTAGTATTTGGTAGTGGTGGATACAAGTAATGCCCATGTAGTGTGTCATCCCGATCGCCATATTAATGAGTCATTTTCATATTTGCTTTGCTCCCTCTGCCAGTGGGAATCCTTGCACATTTTAACTTGTATTATTGGTTCTGCGCCTTGTCTATCGTGAATGAAGAGGGGATACGTAAAACCCCCAAAACCAACCCACAACTCTCTCCTGCACCAAGTCAGGCAAGATAAGAGAAAACCAATTTGGTGCCCGAACGTGGAAGCAACTGCCTCACCCTGGTTTGGGAATCTGAAATGCACAACAATGGCAATTGACGCGGAGCAGAATGACTTCCAAACCGCAACCAGGTGGAATCGAGATGCACCTAATCGCTGACCTGCTCGCCCCCTAAGTCAACTTTCCCAATGGAGAGAAGATTAAAGAAAATACGTTCAACCAGGGAGGGGTGGGTGGGAAGCGTTTCCGCTTTTTGGTATGCACAGCTGAGACTGTGCAGCCTAATCCAACAAGCCAACTGAGGGCGCCAACCATGACGTGTGCCATACCTGGGGACATCAAGAGTATTATATCCAGATAGAGTGGGCCACAGCAGTAGGATATCCAAATAGAGTGGCAATAATTATTCATAGAGTGGCACATGACATCCATTGCTTGAACAATACACCAGTTAGGAGACCTAACTTTCCCTTATTGTTCTGCGCATTGTCCTATCGTGAATGAAGAGGGGATATGTAAATCCCAAACCAACTCACAAATCTCTCTTGCACCAAGTGCAGGCAAGATAAGAGAAACCAATTTGCCCGAAGGGGGAAGAACTGCCTTAACCATGGTTGGGATCTGATGCCACAATGGCAATTGAAGCGGAGAAGAACTGACTTCTAAACCCAACAAGGTGGGAAAGCGAGAGAAGGCACCTAGCGCCGACCTGCTCGGCCCACCTAAGCAATGCTTTCCCAAAGGGAGAGAAGATGAAGAAAAATACGTGCAACCAGGGAGGGTTGGTGGGTGGGAAGCAGTTTCCTCTTTGGTATGCACAAGTGAGAATGGCAGCCTAATCCAAAACAGGCCAACTGAGGGCGCCCAAACATGAATGGGTTTTGCCAGAAATGGGGAGCCAGACAGATGGATATCCAGCTAGAGTGGCAACAGGTGGATATCCAGATAGAGTGGCAAAATTATTTCAGATAGAGTGGCACTAGGACATCCATTGCTGAACCAATAAAACCAGTTAGGAAACCTAACTTTCCCTTATTGTCCTGCGCATTGTCTATCGTGAAGAGGGGATATGTAAAATCCCAAAAACCAACCACCAAATCTATCCGACCAGTGAGGCGAGATAAAGAGAACCAATTTGCCCGAAAGGGGAAAGCAACTGCCTCAAACCTGGTTGGGAATCTGATGCAACAATACCGGCACTTGGAAGCGGAGCAGAATGACTTCAAAACCCAACCAGGTGGGAAGCGAGAAGGGGCCTAAGAGAAGGCACCTAGCGCTGACCCAATTGGCCCAAAGAATGAAGTGTTAAAGGTATATTGATTAAAAATAATGATTAAAGCAATGGATCCCTGAGGATGCAGGGAGAAGATATTGTAAAGAAATAAGACTCAATGACAAAACAGTCTGTTAAATTCGAAGCAGGATAGAACTAATGCATGCCAGTCCAAAATAAACCTTCACCCTAGAGGCCGATTCCCATTTGAAGGGTGGAAAAAGGCTATTAGCTGAACTCAGTACCAACATCCGATGAGTCCACTGAATTAGGTGCTAGGAAATAGGTCTGAATTGACAAATTAGAAAAAAGGCAAAATAGTTAAAATCAGAAAAGCATGAAATCAAGCACAAGTTTTCTTTCCAATATATACAAGAAAGAATAGGCCTGGTTGTTTAGAAGTACAGCCTCCACTGGACACCTGTGTTGTCTGCTGTCATGGTTTGTGTGAAGAGGACAAAGGACACACTACCCAAGGTCCCTTGCATCCACGGGTCACGAAAATAGGATCAAACAATCCAAATTACACCAAGCAAAACACTCATAATTCTGACCATTCTGGGTCATCACCTATAAGGACCTCTAGGCCTGACCCCACTCTTGAAGAGTAAACCGTGGGGACTATCTGATGAGGACCATAAAATCAAGCAGTGGCAGAAAATGTGTGGAAGTACAGGAAAACACCTGGCATTATGCTAAGGCCTAGCATGTTACCAACCGACACACCACCCACCCAAAGTGATGACCAGCACAGACTCAATTCCAAGCTTATCCCTCTATGACTATGCAGATGACCCAAAAAAAGTGGATCTTGGAAGTGACGATAGGGATTAGCTAGGTTATAGGAGAATCATGGCTGGCTATCGTGATGGTATATTCGCTGGTTATAATGGAAACGCATAAGCGGTTGTTTAATTCAAAAAATTGAGATCAGCTGTTCCTCAAAACAGTTACAGATAATTTAGCAATAACCACCTGGTGGTTAGCAGTTACTTATTCGCTGTGTGCATTTGTTATGAGCTGGTACAATGTTGGTATGGGGACTATGTGAGGAGCTAGATGGAAGTGAAACTGCAGGATGCCAGTGTACGATTGGTAATGAGGTTAGGTTACCGGCTAGTGGGGTGGTAGCAATATGGAATTGTAAAAGACTGATATGAGGAAGGGTTACTGAGTTAGAGACAAAACAGGAGGGACTATGATGATTGACTCTATCAGAATTCTACGACCACCCTGTTGACTGTAAGAAGAAATGGCCCTTAGAGACAATGCTTTAATGGGGAATAGCTCCATCCATGTCACACAAGTGATTTCCTGTTTGCCTCATCTGGCTGTATGAGTGAGAATATCCAACTGGACAAGGGGACAGGGACCAGGGGAGCTGTACAAGAACAAGGCGAGTGTTAGTATAGCCACACTCATAATGAGATAAAAGATGGGGCATTAATTGGAAGCCTAACTGTAGGTCATAATTACATGAGGGACAAAGATCCAAACTGGGATAAAAAGAATGTAGATGGAGCAGTTAGCATCAGCAGACATAATAAGAAATAACCAAATTCCGGGGGGAAAAGGAATGGTGATGATTGAAGGCCTAAAAAAGGAGGGCATAAGCTGAGCTTACCTTAGTCTGGCAATAAAGTGAACATAGTTAAGTATACACATAATGAACAAGGGGTGATGAAATGAAATAGGCAGAACCTAATTTATGACGAATAATCTATACATGAGGGGAAAATCTGACGTGGGACATAAAGTGAGGAAAGAATAAGATGGTGGTGTAGTAGGGTGAGGCATACGTACAACAAATATGTGAAGGGAAGATCTGAAATCAGGATTGTGTAGGAAAGGAAAAAAAAAAAATACATAGGCGGAAGCCATACCATAGGTTAAAGAGTGTATCACGGTACTTCAGATAAACATGTACAAGCGATGGGGTAGGTCTGCCTGCCGTACCCATAGTATAAATAAAAATGGGAGAGGACGATCTTAACATGGAAACAGGAGATGGCATATGAAGAGCCATCAATAGGCAGACAATGACCAATAGAGTAGCCACACTTGCATAAGAAAAACAAGGTTAAAGTGTAGGTGGAGATATACCATACCATATAGCCACCATCCTAATAGGCAAGATACCAACTTACAAAAGATAAAGGTTAAAAGTGGTGTGTAGGTGGGAGAGATCATAGGCAGGCAGTAAAGTGGGCATTGGCATTACCAAACTCAACAAAGAATGAACCAGGTGATGGTATAGGCAGGGGACTGTACCAGAAAAACATAGTATAACATAGACTACCTAAACATGAGAAGGAAGATCCAAAATTAGGCTGATGGTTGATGGTGTTGGCAGAGCCGTACCATAATAACCAAGCCTTTAAATGCCATTTTGAAACAACAGTTCTGTTCTGACTAGCAATATTCACTAAAAGGTAATGTAAGAGGGCTAGCAATGGTGGATCCTCTTTGGTATGCACAGCTGAGGACATTGGGCAGCCTAATCAAAAAGGCCAACTGAGGGGCCGCACCAAACATGACGGGTGCCAGACATTGGGGCCAGACGGAAGTAGAGAGGTAGGAGATCCAGATAGAGTGGCAACAGAGAGTAGGAATCAGGTATAGAGGGCAATAATATTCAGATAGAGTGGCCTGGACATCATTGCTTGAACATTAAAACCAGTTAGAAACCCTAAACTTTCCCCGTATTTTTGCCATTAAAATGGTATCTGGGTATGTTGTAGACTTTAGATTGCAAAAGGCATTACACCCAACAGCTACTGTTCTGGGTGCTCCCCAGGGAAGGGACATAATTGGTAATTTATTGAAATATTCAGCAAATATGCAGGAGATTGCTATAATAATAATAATACTATTAGTTTTTATAATAGCGCTTTTTCACTGTAAACAGTCTCCAAGCGATGTTCCATTATTATTACGCCGCCATTGGCAATCGTAACAATCCATTTCGCTTTCATTTAGTGGTGGCTGCTGTGCACATCCCTATCAGCATTAGATTGTAATATCCCCCTTAACTTGACAGCTCCCCAGTTTCGCTTGGGTCGGCGGGGCCAATTGCGATTAAGTATCTTGCCCAGGGACATCAAAACTGTTGGCCTCAGCGGGGCTCGAACTCATGCCCTAGTGATCACGAGTCCTGCACTTTCCACTGGACCACATGCGCTATAAAAAAATACGACTTGAATCAATCAAATTATTGGAGAAATCAATGAATAAAACAAGATAAGAACTAATAACATCAATATAAACACACACAATGCTCTACTATAATAAAATAATTAATAACAAGAATGAATATAAGTACTAGTACTAATAATACAGTTTCATCTTACAAGCTAAAATGGCTGGTGGCTGATTGGTATTCCATCAGCATGGGATGGATCTCATCAGTTGGAGCAATTGAGAACTTCCTGTGTCTGGAATCTTGTTCCCTTGCCACCCTAATCCTAAGAATTCTTCCTCAAGCAGTTTAGATGTAAACGATTCAGGATCTGGCATGCCGTTGGTAGACAGTCCAAGATTCGCAGCCATTAAGTAAAAGTTGGCAACCACAATGGCTTTGGTACACCTTTGAGCTTAAGTGTCAAATGTGATACCGTCTCTTTCCCATACCTTGGCCTGCCACGAAGGCGACCAAAGGCAGCACTGGCTTTAGCGTCTCGCTAACTCTGAAGGTCGTGTTCTCCTTATTGTATCCAAACACAGTGGTTCTCAAATATGATCCGCCAGAGGGTGTGTACATGTCCTGGCTCTTTCCACTAAGTTGCAATCGATGTTGATGGAATGGGAATAGGGTACTCCCCAAGTAGATATGTCCAGTTTGACCAATGGTTGATATTGAGTTTATATTGGACCCTATGGGTAGCTTAGAGGCTAACAGGTGTATGAGATATCAATGTGACCAATGGATTACTTAAAAGAGCATCTTACTAGCATCTATAGTTTTAAGCCCACACACTTTCAAGCATTTTCTTCATGGCCTTTGTTGTCAATGGAAAATGTTGTTGTTAAGGTTGTTGTTGCCAAACCCACCATGTCAGGGCAAGTTATCATTCAATCAACATTAGTACTTCAAATGTCTGAAGGGACCAAAACGATCAATGCAAACTCAACAATTCAAGGGCAATGGAGTTTATCATGTCCAAATCAATTATTAGTAACCTTCCAATGTCTAAAGAACGAAAAAGATCAATTCCTTCAATTTACTTTAGTAGATGTCCATTTTTGCAAAATGTCATTTGACAACTTATGTTTTATTTCTTATAATAATTAAATAATTTAATTAACATTTGGCCCTATTGAGTAACATATGCTGTCCTTAGATCAATATGAAATATGGGATTATACTTAGGGCACCTAATGATAAACTTTTGATCAAGTTTTTACAGCTTGTTTCTGTTTCTAATGGTTCTCTTTTCTTCGCTGGGGCAACAACTCAACTGCCTCTAGCTCAGTCATGGTTTGACATATTCTGATTTTCTGACCAGACTTCACCAAATGGCCCCAAACCTCATCCCATTCCCGTCCATAAATTTGACCCCTGTCTCACCTTTAGACCTTGCACAGGTCTCAAATATGTACTTTAATTGTCAAAAATATCTTCTACAGGATTACATCAAAAACATATACACCCATACAATCAAACTTCAGAGGAACAGCTGCCTATGACTCCCAATATAGGGTGCTGCAGGGATAAAGATTCAAAGGTCATTAGGGGGTCATTTCCGTTCTGAAAGCCAAAATTTGTGAAAATTTCCATAAATTGCTGTCCTTACATTAACATACAGATTGGCATTGTTAGTGCACATGCATTGTTTTACAACTGGGGGCTTTGGTTATCTACAGTTTTTGGGGTCAAAGGTCATTAGGGTCACTTCCGGTCAAAAACAAAAATATTCCAAAATTTCAAATTTTTTTCAAAATGTAAATAGAGTTAGAGTGCCTCATAACCTTCATATATGCATTAATGTTACCTGATGTATTCAAGGTATTTTTTTATTTGGGGATCAGAGGTCATTTCCAGTTTCACTTCCAGTTTAAGCTAAATACCTTCAAGAATTTGTTTTTTTCTCCAGAACTAAGCTAGTATATTGTTTTTGTTTGCACTGGACAATGCATTTTTTTTGTGTAAATGAATTTTTTTTTGTATCGGGGCAAAGTTTTCATTTAAAAGGGGTGAAGGGTCAATTGTTGCAAAAAAATGCTAAAAATAAGACCAAATTGGCTACATTTTAAGAATCATTGAAATTCCCGTTGAGGGTTCATTAAGGAGTCACTTCCTTAGGTCGAGTAAAAAATACCTTCAAAATCCTATCTACAATATGCAAGGTAGTATGTTGATGAACTTGCACCGTGCATGTAACAAATTCCCCCCATACACTTTGTCAGGTTATTAAGGGGAGGGGTCCATTCAAGGTCCAGTCAGGGGTCAAGTCCAGATTTTCAACATGCTCCAATGAGCTGGAAATTTGGCAGAAATAATCTCTATAACAGATAAACATGTACAAAAAACTTGTTGAAATCATGGAAGGGCCATTGAGGGGGTCATCAAGGGGTCACTTCCAGTAAGTCAAAAATACCTTCAAAAAAATACCTGTACCATGAGCTGTAAATTTGGCAGAAATGATCCTTATAAATAAACATCGAAAGAGTACTTGTGATGAAAAGGTCTTTAAGGGGGTCATTAAGGGGGGTCACCTGTAAAAATCGGACTGTCCTGGTATTCTTGGGTATCATTTCATAGAGGCGTAATTAATGAGTTTATGAAGAAACATGAATTTTATTGTTTTAGCAATGGCCTTATGGGGGAGTCACCCAGGAATCACGATATGCTCAGTTTAATTGTACCACATCTGATTTTAATACCAACTGAAAATGCATGGAAAGTTCGAAAGAGTCATGAACTCCCCCAGAGGTTACACTAGTGTGTTTTGGTGGCTATTTGAAATGTTTGTATGACATGTCCCAATGCCCGAGGTCCACTGTGTTGTAATTTCTGTATGCCATGTAATATTGGGTGCACGTACTATACTATTAGTGTAGAACCGACACATCGGGGGTTCTGAAGCGGCCCGATTTTTGAAGCTTTTCGGATCTGGATCGGAATCGGCAAAAAAATTCCCCCTCCCTAACGATGCTTCATGAACCGATCCCAAAAAATACTACAAAGCCTAGAAAAAACGGCAAACACACTCATTTCAACTCACCGTTCTGCCAATGAAGACCTTAAGCTAATTTTTGATTTAATATAATCAATACTAGCCACTTAGAACCAACGTGAGTTCATCAGACCAAACATTCACAATACTATGATAGCAAACAAAGATGTAGCGTCGCGGTGTGTTTTGCATTCAACAAAGTTTAAGTTGACATGAATGCAATGTCAGCAGATGGGAGGAGTTCCGTAATTCTTGATTGAGATGAAACCACGTTCTGGATTGGCGGAGGTATTCTTTTCATTTTTAGTTGAAAAATTTATGCAGATTTGTTTGAATGTGAATAAATTTGTGACAAAAAACTTTTACACAGGTCATACAACGTATCAGTTTTTATCATAAATTTCTTAAAGGGGTAGTGTGAAGTTCATGTTACTTTTTATCCAATTCTGAGCAATATTTTAGAAATCTTTCTAGAAATACACAAATTTTAAACACCCATCATCATTGCGCGAACCCGGAAGAAGTCAACTAAACAAAATATGGCTGCCGGCGTCGACTGCACAGAGGCCAATGTGATTGAGGGAGTATTATGAGCTCAAGAAACCCTGGAAAAATTTTTTTTTCCATGTTCTGTTTGAAAATGTTCGCCATTTCAAAGTAAGAATTGTACGTTTTTGTACTCATTTTACTGGGAAGAATTGATGGCAAGACCATCAAAAAGTAAATTGTGTCAAAAGTACGCGTCATTCTGTGGCACAAATTTCCAGGTTCTTTGTTGAAAAATGTTACAAACGTTTGGTCATTTGACAAACATTTAATCCATGTAGGAAGCTATATGGTTTGCATGACCTCTGACCTATCCCTACCAAGAATTACAGGCGTTGTAAGTGTTTTTGGACCTGAATGTTGCTGTCCTTTCGGGGGCAAGATAATACTAATTCATCTTGTTAAAGGATGACTCAGAATTTGAAAATATAATTTGTTTGTGTAGTAATTGAGAAATAATCATCTAGAACTAAAGATAGTCACCTCAAATGCTTATAATTCAAAAGTTAGATGGAATCAGAGTTTTCGTTTTAATGCAGTCAAAAACATTTATGCACAGTACAACATTGCATAGAGATACAGTGTATAATAACATTTCCGGATCCAGAATTTTATAACAAAATTGTGGATTTTCTAATAAATAAAGGACTCGATTTTTGAGCTTTAGTTTTTCACACCGTTATTCGATATGGACAAGCATTATGTAGATCGCAAAAACATGATTTTTAAAAAAAAATGAGGCGCTCATCGGGGGAAATCTGAGTCGGCTTTAAACTAAAGAATGCAATGTCTTTGGCAAAATTGATTTTTTGTTGTACTTAATTTGGAACATTAACCCGCATGTTAGTGTGCTTTGGTGTGTATTCCCGTGAGGATTTGATTTTCATGCAAATGATTTTGTTGCTGTTGAAGTTTCAAAGGGCCTGACTGTAAAAAATGATGGGGTTCAAATTTGGGACGCTTCCCCTTCAGGGGGGGAAATGTTAGTACAGTGGAAAAATTTAATCGAGTCAAATTGTGTTTAATACACGACTAACATAATCCTTATAAGGAAGAAAAAGTGTAATATTTGCCTAGTTCCACTTTTCGTTAAGTAGATAGCCCATAAGGGTCAGGTCACCCGGGTGTAAAATGCTTAGAGTTGTGAATGAAAGTGAGGTCAAATGTTCCTCTGTCATACTGAAACAGATATCACCAGTGCGACATCCAGGGAAAAGTTTTGGTGACCACCATAGACCATGTAGACCCTTGCTAAATTTTGCTTGTAAATTAGCCAACCAAATGTCACACACTGCTAAATAATACTTTTTTGGATCCTGTGAGACAATACAAACAACTTGTCACCAGTTTCAACAAAATCGGAGCATTGGGTAAATTTTACCCCAGGATGACCTTGAACCATTATGGGGCTATAGCGCTTTAACTAAAGGTTGGAACCTAGGCAAATATATACTTTTTCTAATCCTTATAAGGAGACGAACATGCCTAATTGTAAATTAAAACACAATTGACTAGATTTCACATTTTGCCCCTTAGGAACCATTTTCCCACCTGAAGAGGGGGAAGCAGTCTGAAAATTTGACAGTCATTTTCTTGACAGTCTGGTCCCTATTGAATGCAAAACAGCAAGAAGGAAAATTAATTTTTAGCACAAAAATGTTATGAGAAACTGATTCAGTGACATACCAATCACATTATATTTCTGAAGCTAGACTACTTTGAGTGTTAGTTGTAAATGTAACTATTCTCAAGGAGAAACTGAGTTTTGTTTGCCAATTTGAGGTGATTTTTCATTTAACTAAAGTAAATTACCAGTTCGACAACCTCTCAAATGACCTTTTGTGCACACACCCGGTATGGCTTATGATCTGCACTTGTTATTCATCAATATCGGTATTGTATCAACTTTCAACAAAAAAATGGTATGATGTGCGATACACAAATGAGTTAATTAGCAGCAAAAAACAGGGGGAATCCAGAGATACGGAAAAAAGGAGCCAAAGAAGAGTACTATTCATGCAGAACTGTGATTGAAAAGTAGGATTATTGTTGTATCAAGTGGCCAGGTATAAGCAATTCCTAGCTGCAATGCAGATGTAAAGAGTAATGTGAACCAGTTCAATGTGTTGGGTGATAACACAGTTTTTAACTCTGCTTTGCGCCCATGCTTTTCCGATTCTGGGGTCCCCGCCATGAAAAGTGTATATGCGAAGTTGAGTATCTTCCAGATGTATGTGTTATCTTAATTGGTGTAATAGAGTAACTCCACATGCATTTTACACTCATCATTTCGGTAGAGGTTTGCATTGTTTTGTGTTGATTTTCATGTTGTCATGAGAGAGATGTGACATATGTCCACTATAATTACACAACATTTCTTCATGGGCCCCCCCAGAGTACCCTGCTGAAGTAAGCTGTTAAGTAAGACACGGAGTACCCACCCGCATGGGTACCACATTGCGGGCTTGCCAAAAGTGGGGGTAATTCATCCTACCTAGGTACACATGCAGTAGCTCACCACTAGTCAACCCCATGCGGAGTTACCTGCGTGGGTACTCCCTGCAAATGACTTTGCGCTCTGTAATGAATGAATTTCAGTGAATTTTTATCCATTATTTAACATTTGGCCACTATGTTATATGTTTTTACCAAAATGTCATATATGGGGTTTTTGGTGAATCTCAACTCAAATATTAGCGGTTACTAAGCTGAAAATGATTCATAAATTGTAAATAACAATGAATTTTGGGGCGCCCTCTATGGTCCAAGTGCTGCTCTACTAGCAGCCGGAAGGGGGAGTACCTGTGAAGTGTAGGCGTCCCCAGGAGTAGCTTGCAGTGGTACTCCACTACTGGTGGCTTACGGATGGGGGTACCTGTTCAGTCACCTAGCAGGCAACTGCATAAGTACACTATAGGAAATGGGTAACTGCAAAGTAACATATCTGCTATCCAACCCAGTGCTTGTGTACTTTGCAAGTAACTTAGTTCTAGGTACTGCATCAATAGTGCAACAATGGGGTCACCCTTGGAGTGAGCCCAGAGTACACGGAGTAGCCTAAGCCCTGGGTATAAACCAACACCGTGATTAGGACTCTGCTGTGTACTTTTCTTCGCAATGGACATACCTGGACACATGAAACTGAGTCAAAAAGTATTGCCTCCAAAAAAACTTTTGATTTAAAAAAAATAAAAAAAATAAAAAAAATAAAAAAAATAAAAAAGTGTGTGTGGTTTTGGTGTGCGCGTGCGCGGTTGCAATGTGTAATTTTCTCTAGTTTTGTATTTTTTTTCAATATTTTAAAGTTTTTTTCTAATCCATTTAAATTTGTGTATTATTTCAGCAAACCACAATTTCCATGTGATGTTGAGAAAGAACCCAGACGCTCATGCTCTCACATTCAAGTGAGAATTTACTGTTCTCCCTGAACTCACGATGATACATCTGATGAAATAGCCCTTGGAAAACATGGGCATCCCCGATCCCCTAAAGTCAAGATTAAATTTTTCTGTGGAGGATAAATCACCGCAATTGGGAACCTCATCAGAAATCTGAAGGAAAGGTTAACCTCTTCATCAACTATTAAGTTTGCATGCTGGAGAGTTTGGTTTTAAACAATCCCATTAAAAACCTAGCAATTTGTGTGTACTTTACTCTACCACATTACATGTGAATACCCCAAAACCAGTGGGATCTTCGGAGATGTTTTTACAATTTATGTTTTTTTTTTGTTTTATTTTCACATCCAACTGGTAACCAATCTGATAATGAACAAGACCAAGAAACCTGGACTATTTCACCATCCTAGTGATTCAAGTGAAAATGAGGAATTATGTCCCTGGAACTCAAGTGTCGAATGATCAAAAAAATGAATTGTTTGCTGAAAGTTATGGAACACTGGAATAATAGTGTCCGCAAATATGTTTAGCACGTGCGTGCGCCTAAGGTTCAGATTATCAAAGTGATTGTATGAAAAGGGGGATCTGCGGCACGGGTCAGGTAAACTTGTCACAAACCCCAATTCATCCTGAGCACTAAATTCAACAAATGAAAATAGTGGCACACAGTGCTTTTGGCCTTCACCAAACACTGCCGAAACTTTACGTTGCCAGAGACATCTCATTTGACAAAACTGGCATAGACATTCCTGTCCCTGTAGTACACAAGAGAGTAGATAGGTGGAATTAGGTGATACGCTATGTTCAAGATGAGGTGCAAGGTTCCTCATCACTAGATGTAAAGAGAGGTTGGACCCGTCCGATGAAGGAATCAAGTTATACCGCAATTCTAGATGCCATAGGAATCATGTGAAGCAAAGCAGTCAGAGCAGGTCCGTCACTTCAACAGGCTGTGAATAAGATGGCTGGACTTGCTTGTGGCAAAAGGATGATTGTGGGTCTTGACACAGTGAACTAGAGAGGTACATCCGGACGTCTCTTTCAGATGCAAGTAAGAGGGATGGGACTTGTTCTGGTGAAGAAATTGATGATTAAGTGTGTTTTATTGACACCAGCATGGAAGTAAGATGTTGTGCATCAGAGACAACAACATCAGAGTGATGAGTTGAGTATAATTGCCTGTGAAGAAATTGGAGATAAATGTGTGCCAAGTACACCGGATGAACCACAAGAGATTGGGATCTCATCAGGACCTGAAGTAAAGGTGGTTGGCTTCATTAAACTGTGAAAAAGACAAGTGAAAGTTACCTTGTAAAGAAATCAGATGAGCATGATGCCTAGTACACAGATAGATCAACAAAGTTGGATCCTCATCAGCAACTGAAGTAAAGGGACACTTCATTAGTTGTGAAGTGAGATGAGTGAGCGATCCACTGCAAAGAAGCGAGTAAATGGATTTGGAAATGGAAGAGATGTGTGAGGCTACCGTGCATTCCACACTAAAGAAATCACGGAAGTTCCCCTGTGAAAGAACAAGAGAGAGCTCATCAGCTGTGCATGGATAATTGGAGCTTTCACTATGAAGGATTTGGAGGATACTTGTATCCCAGATGGTAGCATGGCTCAAATAGGTTCCATCAGGAACACTGTGCTTCAAAGTATGATGAGATGGTAGGATATAGCGTGTGAATGTTCAGGTGATCGCCTGTATCTCTGACCATAGTATGGATGTTGCTGCGTCAGATGTGAATGAGATGGTAGGGATATCGCCTTGTGATGATTCAGGTATGGCTGTGTCCCTGGACCATTATTGTAGGATGTATGTGAGGTAAATTCCAGTGACTGTCCCCATCAAATGTGAATGAGATGGGCGAATTTGCTCAGCAAGGAATCAGATGCATGTGTTGCCTAGTTATACCAGATAAATTGGATCAGATTGCAAGATCATCAGCATGTGAAGTAAGGTGGCTTCATCAACTGTGCGAACGAAAGACAGTGAGAATTTACCGGTGAAGAGATTGGATGATGCAGGTGGGCTAGCACACAGATAAGTGGATCAGAATGCAAACCTCATCAGATCTAAAGTCAAGGGGACTCTTCAGCTGAGAAAGAAAGAAGTGAGAGTTTACCTTGCCAAGAAATCAGAATTGCAGGTGTTCAATTACACTAGATAAATCGATCAGATCGGAACCTTGTCAGTACTATCAAACAACGGTGACCTTAATTCCACCGGAATGTGGAGGAGGCGGGTGGGTGAGGTTGGTGAGTGAGAATTTGTATGTGAAGAGAAATCGGATGATGCTTGTGTGCCTAGACACCAGAATAAATCGTACCTGAAAGTAACACAGCACACTTAGATGGGACAAAAATAGTGGGAATGAAGTCAGAGGATACACGGAGGCTCAAGATTCAGTCCAAAATAAACAACCAGCAACAATCGGAGCATTCACCTGCATTTCAAGGGATGAGACGGGCCTTGCACTTCCTAAAGTGAGTATTATTATTTGAAACTTTCATTTACTTGTAGCTGGGGCGCGGGTACTCTTTAAAATTAGATAATAAAGTGGTGGATGCCAGCGCAGCCGGTATCCACCACTATAAAATATGGGATGGAATCCATTATGACACCATCTAGATGGCAAAACAAAAACTCATCTTTAATTCTCATGTCTATTTAGTATTGTGTAATTTTGCAATTTTTGCTTTTATCGACTAATTATTGTAACAATAGTTTACATCATTAGTTTTTATTTATGAAATAAATTGAACCCACTCTTGAAAAACAAATGTTTCAATCCAAGAACCATGTCATCCGGCGGTGGGATCGTCACAATGCTAAATTGACAATTGGTACCAAAATGTGACATTCACGATGCAGTATAAAATGTGCCATTTGCGACGGGTCATATTCAACCACACCGGGTAATTGCTGCATGCACTATCCATCTATTACCAGTTAATGGATGGGTAGCGCTTTGACCTAAACAATGAATTTCTTGTTCAAAATCTTACATGATAAACCAAACCCACTGAATAAGAATTCTTTGTAAGGTATGTGAAGTTGCATAACAGAGGGTACTTTCATCCGATACCACACAAAGTGCTTTAGGGTTTAAGAGTTGCAAAAGACTTAAAAATTCAAAGATAATATTTAAAATTATAGTGCTAACATGTCTATGCTAAAAAGAGCACATAAAGGGTTTTTGTGTTGTTGGGTCCAAAACCATGTAAATTTGTGCAGATGTAAGTGAGCTTTTTTTTTACAGTAAACATCAAAATAAGGTAATATGGGTCACAGTTTTTGCTAATTCACAACTGCAATGGCGAAGGCACATGTGTTCCCAGGAATGATATATTTTGTGTCGTCTGCAAGGGGGCACATTGGGTGATTGGTTGGGTGTCTGTTAGTGAAAATGTTAACCATGGTAGAGAGAGAGAGTGTGTGTGTGTGTGTGTGTGTGTGTGTGGTCAAAACGTTCCGTTTTAAACCAAGCATAATTGCCCAGGGTTTCCCAACATAGGTGCACAATTTTAATGCACTTACATATAGTGATCCTTGGATAGTGTCCCACCAAGTTACCCTCTCAAGAGGGGGGTCAAAGGTCATCTAGAGTTTAAGTCCGGCATTATATCAAATTGCTTGGTGTATCCACATATGCCAAATCAATTTTTATGACACGTGGATATCCAATGGTCTTGGGTAGTTTCCAAGTTGTGGGTGACCTTGGTGACATCATGTGACCCTTGTCCCATTCACAAACTGCGAAGGAGAAGTAACTGGCATTCGGCGAACATATTTTTAAAGTTAGAAGATTTGTCTACTCGGAAAGGATAATGATAGCAGAATGACAAAAATCAATCTATACAACAAAATTAGGTTGTCGAAGGACAAAATTCCCAGGTGAAATCTCGACACAAGGAAGAGAAAAAGAGAGAACAAGGAAACAAGATTGAGAAAGCTGTATCTGAGAGAATGAGGAAGATATTACAAGATATTAAGAAACCTGAAGAAGTGCCTATTCAGCAAAAAAAATGAGGAATATCGAAGGGAATGCTTCCACTCTTTAGCTTATCTCAGAGGATGAATGCAGCAGCTTGGCATCTACAGTGCGTGTCCATTGGTACATTGTTAAAATATGCAATTGGATTGGAACTCAGCGTGTGTCATCATTAACCAGGTCCAGTATTTTATTTATTGAAGATTTTGTGGCCAAGAATCCTTACAAAAGGTTTCTCAAGGACCAGGAGACAAATTTTGGGGCAAGTTAAAGTAAGTACCAACTGTGCGGCGATGAGGCAAGATTGTCAGTGGGACCCAATAGTGATTCATTACAAAAGTTCCATAAACCATAATGAGTGATCAATTCCAGGAATGCCTCCATATATGTGGTCTTGCCTCAAATATGGCAAAAGGTAACGTGCACAAGATGAAAGTCCTGTACTTATATGGGCATACTTCATACCAAATATGGCATATATTGGCCGAAAATGATATGGTAATCCTACTTCCCACAGTAGGGTGATGAAACACAAAATGACACTATACAACTTATATAGGCAAATAAGCCCTATTAAAGCTGGGTAATACAACTATATAAAAACAAACGGGTGATCAGAAAAGGGAATTATTATCATGCAATATACAACAAATAATAAAATTCTTGCTTTTATAAATATGTATTAGTATGGTGGACTTTGAGCATGACCCACCTAAATCAATATATAGTGTTTAGATAATATTTAATTACTGGACAGGACGAACATTTCGATAAAACAAAAAACAGGACGAGGACATGGACCAATTGTTTTAATAGATCAGGGGCAAAAAGACATAATGAGGTGGTGAACCATGCTAAGAAATGGATGAAAGAAAAGGATAAAGAGGTGTTGTAGTTATTGAATGGTCAACTATAGAAATTAAAAAAAAAATTGCACTGGATCAGTTTTTTTTTTTGTGATGAGATTTTGAAAAAGTAACTTCTATACCACAATTATCAAAAAAAGGTCTAATTTTAGATTGTGGAAAATTGGTTAGTGTGAGATGGGTATTCGGTGTTATAATGAGGCGTATGGCTAATTTTTGAGTTTGAAATCTTGCCATTTATTCGAAATTTGGAGAAACTCATGGAAATTGGTTTTATATTAGTGTTATGTCTGTATTTGCCCAAGCTATGTTACTGTAAGATATGTACGGTAGTTTAGTGTGTCTATAGGGAGAATAAGATATGTTTCGGAAGGGGTGTTGGGAGTTTTATTAGAATCCTGATGTTCTTAGAAATTTGATTTGTAGTTTTGAGATATGATATTCCCAGAATTTTGTATGATCTACAGGGTGAATGGATGTGCTGTCAATCATGATTTTAGTTGGTGGTGTGTCATGTTTTTTCTTGTGAAGTGAATATAGATAGTTTGGATACATAAGCAAAAGTTGTGGCTTTAAACCAGTGTGCTCCATTGATTAATCTTTGGTCAAATAGTTGAGAGAGTGTGTTAAAGCGGCACTGGCCAAATTTTCCACAAAAATATGAAATTTCTTCAATTTGCTTGATTAGTATTGGCCATTGAGAACAGAGGATTAATGTACACATAAAATAACATACCCTCAAAATCAGTTAGGGACATTGATATGAGGCTAAGACATCCAGGCTAAGTTGTAGGCCAACTTTTAAGTTTTCCATAACTTTAATAAACAAATGGGTATATCCAAGGAATATTTTTGATCGTAATCCTGATATAAAACCACAAAGGTTATAGACAGCATCCAAACAGTGTGCTAGCGTGGGAAACATTGCATACGGCGTGGCATGTTCTTGTGTTAAACGCATTTTCGTTGTCTGCGGAATTTAACGTGCAGCGACGTTAAATTATTTAAAATCGTTCTGTTTACCCATAAGGAAGCTGATTTGGTCTTAATCATTCGTGTGAGGGCTTTTGTATATAAAAGCTTACAACATGCAAAAATTCGATTTTGAAAAAATCTTGAGGGCGCACTATTTTCTTTTCAAATGTGCAGTGTCTCTTTAAGTTAGTTTTTGGTGATAGAAATATGTTGGTGTCATCAGCCAAATAATACACAAGTAGAAGTGTTAGAAGAGGAAGGAATATCATTGACATAGAGGAGAAAAGCAAGGGACCCAGTATATAACATTGAGTTATGCACAGGGAAACTGGTTAGATCAGAAGAGTGTGAACCAACAGAAGTGAATTGGAATTTTTAATTTAACTATGAGAGAAGATTATTGGAAGACCACTAATACATAGTGGTGGGAGTTTGGCCAAGTAGCAGCTATCACGATCGATTGTGTCGAAGGCTTTGATAAATCGAGGAAGATACTATCTTCTATTGTCTTATGTTGTTATGTATAATTAGGGTGGCTATAGAAGGTCAGTGTTTCAGATAACTTCGACACAGGCTCATTTGATGACCTTAATCACCCTGATCCCACTTCGAAGAAAAAAATGAAAAAGTGCCGCAAAACCAGGGTGCAAAACCATCGAAAAATCCAAAATGGCCGCCAAATGTCAAAAATTGATTTTTGGACCAGACTCCCCCAAATTTTTTGTTCTAATTTGCCTTAATTTGGTGGCGATACCCATGTTGGGGTATGGTAGGAATTCATGCTATGCCACTTTCATCCCACCCATAGCCTTTGTTTTCTTGAAAATGACATTTTTCTAAAATTGACCTCTGAGGGCCGCTTTCCCATTAAATGCGAATCCAATTGATATGGTGATTTTAACATTCAAAAAGTGTAAGAAGAGTTTGTTATGAACAAATGCTGAACAAATTTGACTTGCGTGGTGTTTGCCAGTTTTACAATGTAGGCTTTTTCTGTGCATAAAATGCCCTCCATGAAACCCACGTAAGAAAGTTCGTACCTGTAATTCCAATGGGAGTTTGCAAATTTTAAATTAATGCCATGGCGAAAATGGTAAGTGTCACACAGCTGTAATCTTCAGAAAATAATGAATCAACAATTCTGATGATGGGCACCACCAGTTTTTTAAAGTTTAAAACTTTACATACGATGGTGACTTTTTGGGAAAGCGCCCTCGCAGTCCAATTGTAGGCTAAAACTGACCAGATCGAGAAAAAAAAGGTGTGGTAAGACTAGAAATTACTAGAATGATTCCTTGCAGGCAAAACATGGGTATTGCCACAAAATGTTAAAGTGAATTATTAAACAAAAGCGCTTATCAAGCTATGGTCACAAAAATATGATTTTTGGCCAATCTGGCGGCCATTTTGGATTTTTTCAATTGGGGCACCCTGGTTTCGCACTTTTTAATTTTTTTGCTTCGAAAATGCGGAATAAGCATGATAAAGTTCATCATTCTAGCCTGTGTTTCGAAGTGATCTGAAACTAGGACCCAAATATGACCCTCTATAGGCCACCTCTAGCTATAATGTGGAAATCCTGCCGGAAATGGTCAAGTTATGTCATTGTTATATAGAATACTGGTTTGTAATATTATGATTAGGATGTTAGTGATATATTGTCAATGACGGAAGAGTCCGAGTTGTGACGCCAGTAGGTTTGTTAATAGTGTGGATAAAAAAGATGCTGAGTACATAGTATTACGAAATTCATTGAATCAGAGTGAGTTATGATGTGTTTAGCCAATTGATGTGAAACACCGCAAATAAAACTTGGTAGGTGTTGACGATTAATCAAGTTAATTGTGGTGGATAAATTAGCGGTGAATGGTGGGAGCAGCTGTCAGGGGGCCTGTAAATGATGCCAACGATGGTGTTTTGAGGTTGGCTTTCAATCTCAACAAAGATGGATTCATAGTCATTGCTTTCAGTTAGGTTTAATCATGACTTGCTTTAAAATTCGATCATTTGAAATATATAATTGCCGACTACCACCTCTTTTTTAAAATGTCGGTGGCAATGAGCTATAGAGTAACCCTCAATGCCTTTTAGAGAAGGTAGGGATTTTCACGTTTAACAAAGTTTCACTAAAAGCTAATAAGGGGAAATTTAGATTTAGTGTTTTTACGAGTCTGTTATACTATCAATATTTTTTTTTAGGCTGCGGGAATTGAAAAATGAATTAGGCTAAGTTAGAACTATTGAGATGGGTTTAGTAAGTCATTGAAAGTATTCACTCAATGGT